>JAAGAY010038406.1:0-10518 GCA_011801015.1 Ardeotis arabs
TCTCTCTCTCTCTCTCTCCTTCCTTCCTTCCTGGCTTTGCAAGTGCTGCTAAAAGGGCTTCCACGACCAAATCCTGGCCACTTCCAGGAGAAACAGGCATCGCACCTACCTCCGTCATTAATGGCCCGTGCTGGGTTCACATTTCCCTAAGGCCTACCTTCAGCAAAACCTCTGCCATCTGGAGGTTGACCAAGAGGGGTTTGATCATTCTCTATGAAAAAAGTTCCTTGGGAAACACTTCAGACTGGAGGAGCAGCAGCAACAGAGGCCTGTCTTTGAGGAAGGCTCAAATTCTGGGCTTTTGCTGAAAGGGAGGAAGGAGCGCCAGGGCAGCAGCCCCACAGAGAGCAGGCGGAGGGAGGCTCCTGCTCCAGCAAGTGGTTTCAGGACACTTGGACACCTGTGACATTTGCCATCACGGCGTTTGTGTGGGGCGTGAGTGGGAACGGGCTGAGAGTGGGCTCTTTGGGATGTCGTGAAGGGAGAAACCCCCGTGCTCAGGCAGACAGCCAAGCAAGGTACGTGTCACTGCGTGGGCTGCGCTCGGCCCAGTGCGAGGAGAGAACACCGGGCTGCTCCTCTACAGCATGCGGAGAAAGACGGACGGACGCAGTCTGGGGGCCGTTGGTCTCGCTCATCAAGCGTGCTCTCGCTCATCATGGTGCTCTCACTTCAACAGCACAAACAGGCCTGGCTGTGTTTGTGGGTGTGAGCGTGCACAATCCCACTGCTGGCTGTGCTGCGCTCCCGGGAGCCTGGGACCACGGCAGCAGCTGGAGTCAGGCAGACCAGCGCTCACAGCTGAATGCCTGACCGTGCCCAGCCGGGGTCCTCGTTTCCTTACCGAACGAAACTCACTACTTTGGTAGGACGGTTTTTAGCAAAGGTGGCTGGACATACGCGTATTACCTGTAACGCGTGTGACCGTGCACAAAGGCTGCGTGCGGATCTGCAGACATGCGTGTGCACAAACGAAACGCCAGTGAAAGCACCATCTCAAAGGTCTCAAAGTCTGTTCTGTGACGGTGGTGCGTTAATCAAGTCGCTGCTAGCAGCAGTGGTCACTGCCCCTCATGTCTGCTCTTTCTGCTTCCAGGAGAAAGAAGACCACGAGCTACGACCTCCTCCTTCTGACACTCGTGCTGCTCGGAGTAAATTCCTCGCTACTTCCTCCTGGGGGATCAAATGCACCTTTCTGGTGAACGCAGCTTCTTGTCCTTTCACTGATAAATACGTCACCATCTCTGTGCCCCTTCTGTAGCTCGGGAAGGAGCGGACCTCGTTCAGAGGTGCCAGTCGGAACACGATGTGATTCACACCAATAAACAACGCCTGCTCTGAGTGGCTGCTTTCACCATGGTGGTTCTTTTTCTACAGGCCCATGCACGCACTCATCCTGAACACCTCTTCCCTCTCTCCAGCCTCTTCCCTACCCGTCCCTCCCAAACGACCTTCTGCAAAGGCTGGATGTTTCCCACATCCTGCCAGAAGCGTCCTCACAGCGCTCTGACGGGAGGCTCGCACAGCTGCTCTGAAGTTGGTGTCCCACAACGCGCTCCTGAAAGCAGCCGCTGCAGCCGTACACGCATCCCCTGCCCCGGGGACCCCGCATATTCTGGCTGACGTCTCCGGCGCGGTCACGATGACCGCTCTGAGCAGCACTTTTTTGGGAAGGATTTTGTTACAACACAGCTGCTGGCAGGAAGCCATACGGCTTTTTCATTTTCCACTGGACTCCTTACAAACAGAGAGCTGCTTGGAGCAGAAAGCGCCCGGGGCCGCGCAGCCTGGGAGGAGGCTGCTGACTGCAGGACGCCTCGCTGAGACAGCACGCGCTGGATTCAGACCCGAAGTAAACAGTGCTGTGCCGGGAAATGGATTTACGGGAAACGCAGAGCCTGGCCGCTGCCAGGTCAAACAGGGCGAAGGGCTGCTGTAGGCCCTCGGCGTTGAAATAACGCTAGCGCCAGAGAAAAGCTGAAAGACTGACTCAACTCAACAACAAGGCAAAAAACCCAAAGTGTAAAACCCTTCTGAATTCTTCTCACTTCTATTTCAATCATCCTTTCTGTTCCCTTCCTTTTTTTAAAAAATAAAAAATTTAAGAGCTTGATTTCATTTCTTTTTTTTCTGTAAGTTTTTTTAGCACAGAGCCCTCTCCCAGGGTGAAGCTGAGGTGGGCAGTGCCAGCGTGTCCCCACCGCCGCCAGCCCGGCAAGGAGCCGTGCAACCTCCTCCCGCTGTAAAACGCGCCAGCGAGGCCGGCTGGGGCTGCCGGTCCTCCTGACCCTCAGCAGCAGCGAAAGAGGAGAAACCGCAGGCTTTCTGCCATGCCTGGAGAGCCACGGGAAAGCCAAGAGCTTCCTTCTTGGCAGGCCTGAACTCCCCGACCTTGTGCCAGAGTAGCAGCCTCCCACTTCTGCCAGGCCTGGGTGCCTTAAGCTGACTGCGGCAACTTTCTGCAGATTCCTGTTTTGTCAGCATCCCTTAACCCTCTCCCAGCAAAGCGCACTCCTTACATAGGAGAACTTCAATGCAGATGTTTCCTAGAGCGCACGACAGACTTTTCTTGAGCTGCTCCCAAGCAGAACTCACTGCTCCCAGTCCTTTTATGCGACTCGAATTGCCGCTGGATGAAAAGTTTAAAATCTGACAGCAAAGTTTAAAGCTGTTCCCACCCAGGATCAGTGTCGGGTGGGGCTGGTGTGGGCATTTTCTCACGCATGGGCACGCCGGGCTCGTCTGGAGGTACGTCAGAGGGGCTGCTGGAGGGCGTGGGCTACACCGTATTCTCTCAGGCGTTCCTTGCTGCATCCACCTGAGCTCCACGGACAGCAGCGGGGTTTCCTCCGGCTGGGGTCACCCAGGCTGTGGCAGAGATTTGAGGGCAGCTCCAGGGGCTGCTCTCTGCAGGCTGGGCAGGGGGGTGGGGATGATGTTGGGGCTGGATATGTGGTGTTGGACATGGAGAGGTCTGGTATGAAATGAGGAGAAGCAACGCAAGAAAATGAGTGGGATGTATTTTTTAAAGTTTAGTATCTGCCGCTGGAAGAGGGATTTGAAAGAGAATTGGGAATCGATTGGGCTTACCCGAAACAAGTCGCAGCATGGAAGGAAAATCCTGCCTCCAGCAGCCCGAGCAAAAGGAAGGGAAGGGAAGGGTTTCCACCAGGAAGTGGCTGGCTTGTCTGAGAACTGAAGGAGAGGGTGAAGAAGCGGAGCAGGAACTGAGAGGCAATGGTGACTCACAGTGTCTCCAGTCTCAATTTTAGAGGTAGGAAGGGTGACCCCCAGGATGTTCAGGTAGAGGTGAGGAGGCTGGGAAAGCATCCCTTTCCTTTAGGTGGATGGGGTTTGATTTTGTGTTATGGAAATCGCAGAATCACAGAAGGGTTTGGGTGGGAAGGGACCGTTACAGCCCACCCAGTCCAGCCCCTCTGCCAGGAGCAGGGACATCTCCAACCGGATCAGGTTGCTCAGAGCCCCGGCCAACCTGGCCTTGAACGTTTCCAGGGATGGGGCATCCACTGCCTCTCTGGGCAACCTGGACCAGTGTCCCACCACCCTCACAGGGAAGAATTTCTTCCACATATCTCCTCTAAACCTACCCTCTTCCAGTTTAAACCCATCACCTCTTCTCCTATCCCTACATGCCCTTGTCAAAAGTCCCTCTCCAGCTTTTTTGTAGGCCCCTTTAGGTACTGGAAGGCTTTTTTTCTGGGAAAAAACTCAAACATAGCTCAAAGCACAATCTGAGTATTGTTATCACACAGCTCCCTTGTCCTCAAATTCAGAAAAGCAAGCAGAGTCATTTTATATTGATGCTTAATATTGGCATTTAATTCAGTATTAAATTGCGAGGTGTGCATGGTGCTGAATTTGCCCAGAAACCACAGGTTTTGAGGAGGAGTCCAGCACAACCTGGTAGCTGCAGCCTGGCGTTAGTGCCATGGAACACTTGAATGTTGAATCCTGAAGGGGAAAAGGCAAAAAATCCCTCTGTCAGCTTCATACTATTTCCTTTGGCCGGCAACAGGATTAACTGTAATTAACTGTGTTCAATTTGTTTTAAAGTGGAAATGAATTAGCCCAGGAAATGTGAAAGATTGTGTAGTTCCAAAAAGCGCGTGTTCGAACATGCCCCTTCAGTAGGGTGAACATACAACTATCCACAACTCTACAGTTCATATTACAACAGTCTCCTTCCGTGGGCAACATCCTCTACCTGTATTTATCCGTTACAGTGGTGTTTCAGCTCTGTGAGTTGACTGCAAACTTCTCAGAGTTTTAAGAATTTCTTTCAAAATCACCACCCTGTTTTCCTTCTCTACCTTCTTTCTTAATTTTCCCTCCAAGGTATAAGCAAAAAATTGTAAACAGGAATATGTCCCAATCACATCTAATGCAACTATAAAATTCATATCATATAATGAATTTCAAGATCTAGCAAACTAATATAATTTTTTTTTTACCTTACTGGAAAGATTACAAAGTCCATGGCAAATGCAGATCTATGCTAAGGCTTACCTGCCAGGTTGGGGTACATGGCTGCACTTCTTTCTAAATTACTGTGTGGCTTCTGGAAATTGGTATCCCTCTTCTGTTCAGCTCGTTGGCCACTGTTTTCCCAGTGCAATACTGGTTTGAGTGGCTGTCATAGTTTAGTCCCACTTGGGACTAAGTCCTATGCAGGTGCTCACTCACTGTGCCAACCCGCTGAGGGAATTGGGGAGAGATAATACAACAAAAGCCTCAAGGTTTGAGATAAGGACAGGGAGAGATCATTCAAGTTATCGTTATGGGCAAAACAGACTTGACTTGGGGAAAACTATTTTGATTTATTATTAATAAAACCAAAACAGGATAATGAGAAAGAGAACAAAGTAACTTTCCTCTGCCCCTCCTCTTTCTGGGCTTAACTAATTCTGAAATATTCTCTACCTCCTTCCCCCGCCAATCGGCACAGGGGGAAGAGGGAATGGGTGTTGCGGTCAGTTCATCACGCGTTGTTTTATGCCGCTGCTTCATCGTCGGGGGAAGAACTCCTCGCATTCCTCCCCTCCCCCGGTGTGGGGTCCTCCCCGGGCTGCAGGGGGATCTCTGCTCCTACACTCACTGCTTGGCTGGTGGTAGGCATTTATCTTTTGAAGCAGGAAACATATGAGAAGGGAGAGATTTTGTTTTTCTTGCAGTAGTTTACTGAACAACACTATGCGGCATGTAAGATTGCGGAGTGTGGATTTCACCTGTCAGTTGAAACAGACTCGTTAGAGCAGCAGAGACCCACCAGTGTGGTGTATCCAGATAAAAATGGTCATTGTCCATGTTCACCACCGTTTCTTTCCCCTGGCTATTAGGATCTCTCATTAATATCCTGTTTGCCTCATCTGTAGCATGTGATTTAGAAACTAATCAAATATCCAGGAAAAGCAACCAGATGTTTTGACAATTACAGTTTAATGTGACTCCGTGTGCGTTTGTCGTGCACTCAAATAAACCTCTCGTTCCAGATCCCCGTGAAGCCTCAGTTTCTAGAGTAAAGCTTATCAGCGCTAACTTATTACTTAACTGTAAAATCGGTGAAACCCAGAACATCTCCAAGCTGAGCCCTGCAGTTGCCAGGCTGCAAACAAGGACGAGCACTGGATGAGGGGTGCACCAGCAGTGTCATTTGCCGTGAAATCAAACTGTATCACAGAAACCAGAAGCACTACGACATTCTAGGGGTAAAATCACAGTATTGCACAAGACTAAGAATTTTAGACCTAATGTCTATATTTATCCATTTCTGCTTTCCTGTCACAGAACAGCTTCCAATAAATATGCAGTTATGTGGCTGCAGGGATAAGCTTTCACTTCCCTTAAAGGGTCACATAGAAGCTGCTGTTGGAGGCCAAATACTCCAATTAGTAGAGCAAGTACTGACAAATGTAGCCTCTCCTACAGCAGCAAGCACTAAATGCCTGAGTTTTTCCCATGAGGCTTAGGCAGAGAGGGTCTCTTCGCTCCCCTCCAAAGGCGTTTGGTGTGGCTGTCATGTGTAATTGCTCAGTTTCATCTCGCCTCGTTATCTCTGAGCAATAAGCGCTGTCAGGAGCCGAGGAGAGACAGATCAGCTGCTCTTTGCTGCGTTACTAACACGAAAAGCTAGGCAAAACAGCTTCTATTGTTACAATTTATGGCACGGAATATAACTTTGACAAAGCTACCTCAATGTAACTCTCCTCTGAAATTCTGTAAACCATGTGTGAGAAAATGCCTACACCAGCCCCACCCGACACGAATAAATACAGGTAGAGAATGTCGCCCACGGAAGAAGACTGTTGTAATATGAACTGTAGAGTTGTGGATAGTTGTATGTTCACCCTACTGAAGGGGCATGTTCGAACACGCGCTTTTTGGAACTACACAATCTTTCACATTTCCTGGGCTAATTCATTTCCACTTTAAAACAAATTGAACACAGTTAATTACAGTTAATCCTGTTGCCGGCCAAAGGAAATAGTATGAAGCTGACAGAGGGATTTTTTGCCTTTTCCCCTTCAGGATTCAACATTCAAGTGTTCCATGGCACTAACGCCAGGCTGCAGCTACCAGGTTGTGCTGGACTCCTCCTCAAAACCTGTGGTTTCTGGGCAAATTCAGCACCATGCACACCTCGCAATTTAATACTGAATTAAATGCCAATATTAAGCATCAATATAAAATGACTCTGCTTGCTTTTCTGAATTTGAGGACAAGGGAGCTGTGTGATAACAATACTCAGATTGTGCTTTGAGCTATGTTTGAGTTTTTTCCCAGAAAAAAAGCCTTCCAGTACCTAAAGGGGCCTACAAAAAAGCTGGAGAGGGACTTTTGACAAGGGCATGTAGGGATAGGAGAAGAGGTGATGGGTTTAAACTGGAAGAGGGTAGGTTTAGAGGAGATATGTGGAAGAAATTCTTCCCTGTGAGGGTGGTGGGACACTGGTCCAGGTTGCCCAGAGAGGCAGTGGATGCCCCATCCCTGGAAACGTTCAAGGCCAGGTTGGCCGGGGCTCTGAGCAACCTGATCCGGTTGGAGATGTCCCTGCTCCTGGCAGAGGGGCTGGACTGGGTGGGCTGTAACGGTCCCTTCCCACCCAAACCCTTCTGTGATTCTGCGATTTCCATAACACAAAATCAAACCCCATCCACCTAAAGGAAAGGGATGCTTTCCCAGCCTCCTCACCTCTACCTGAACATCCTGGGGGTCACCCTTCCTACCTCTAAAATTGAGACTGGAGACACTGTGAGTCACCATTGCCTCTCAGTTCCTGCTCCGCTTCTTCACCCTCTCCTTCAGTTCTCAGACAAGCCAGCCACTTCCTGGTGGAAACCCTTCCCTTCCCTTCCTTTTGCTCGGGCTGCTGGAGGCAGGATTTTCCTTCCATGCTGCGACTTGTTTCGGGTAAGCCCAATCGATTCCCAATTCTCTTTCAAATCCCTCTTCCAGCGGCAGATACTAAACTTTAAAAAATACATCCCACTCATTTTCTTGCGTTGCTTCTCCTCATTTCATACCAGACCTCTCCATGTCCAACACCACATATCCAGCCCCAACATCATCCCCACCCCCCTGCCCAGCCTGCAGAGAGCAGCCCCTGGAGCTGCCCTCAAATCTCTGCCACAGCCTGGGTGACCCCAGCCGGAGGAAACCCCGCTGCTGTCCGTGGAGCTCAGGTGGATGCAGCAAGGAACGCCTGAGAGAATACGGTGTAGCCCACGCCCTCCAGCAGCCCCTCTGACGTACCTCCAGACGAGCCCGGCGTGCCCATGCGTGAGAAAATGCCCACACCAGCCCCACCCGACACTGATCCTGGGTGGGAACAGCTTTAAACTTTGCTGTCAGATTTTAAACTTTTCATCCAGCGGCAATTCGAGTCGCATAAAAGGACTGGGAGCAGTGAGTTCTGCTTGGGAGCAGCTCAAGAAAAGTCTGTCGTGCGCTCTAGGAAACATCTGCATTGAAGTTCTCCTATGTAAGGAGTGCGCTTTGCTGGGAGAGGGTTAAGGGATGCTGACAAAACAGGAATCTGCAGAAAGTTGCCGCAGTCAGCTTAAGGCACCCAGGCCTGGCAGAAGTGGGAGGCTGCTACTCTGGCACAAGGTCGGGGAGTTCAGGCCTGCCAAGAAGGAAGCTCTTGGCTTTCCCGTGGCTCTCCAGGCATGGCAGAAAGCCTGCGGTTTCTCCTCTTTCGCTGCTGCTGAGGGTCAGGAGGACCGGCAGCCCCAGCCGGCCTCGCTGGCGCGTTTTACAGCGGGAGGAGGTTGCACGGCTCCTTGCCGGGCTGGCGGCGGTGGGGACACGCTGGCACTGCCCACCTCAGCTTCACCCTGGGAGAGGGCTCTGTGCTAAAAAAACTTACAGAAAAAAAAGAAATGAAATCAAGCTCTTAAATTTTTTATTTTTTAAAAAAAGGAAGGGAACAGAAAGGATGATTGAAATAGAAGTGAGAAGAATTCAGAAGGGTTTTACACTTTGGGTTTTTTGCCTTGTTGTTGAGTTGAGTCAGTCTTTCAGCTTTTCTCTGGCGCTAGCGTTATTTCAACGCCGAGGGCCTACAGCAGCCCTTCGCCCTGTTTGACCTGGCAGCGGCCAGGCTCTGCGTTTCCCGTAAATCCATTTCCCGGCACAGCACTGTTTACTTCGGGTCTGAATCCAGCGCGTGCTGTCTCAGCGAGGCGTCCTGCAGTCAGCAGCCTCCTCCCAGGCTGCGCGGCCCCGGGCGCTTTCTGCTCCAAGCAGCTCTCTGTTTGTAAGGAGTCCAGTGGAAAATGAAAAAGCCGTATGGCTTCCTGCCAGCAGCTGTGTTGTAACAAAATCCTTCCCAAAAAAGTGCTGCTCAGAGCGGTCATCGTGACCGCGCCGGAGACGTCAGCCAGAATATGCGGGGTCCCCGGGGCAGGGGATGCGTGTACGGCTGCAGCGGCTGCTTTCAGGAGCGCGTTGTGGGACACCAACTTCAGAGCAGCTGTGCGAGCCTCCCGTCAGAGCGCTGTGAGGACGCTTCTGGCAGGATGTGGGAAACATCCAGCCTTTGCAGAAGGTCGTTTGGGAGGGACGGGTAGGGAAGAGGCTGGAGAGAGGGAAGAGGTGTTCAGGATGAGTGCGTGCATGGGCCTGTAGAAAAAGAACCACCATGGTGAAAGCAGCCACTCAGAGCAGGCGTTGTTTATTGGTGTGAATCACATCGTGTTCCGACTGGCACCTCTGAACGAGGTCCGCTCCTTCCCGAGCTACAGAAGGGGCACAGAGATGGTGACGTATTTATCAGTGAAAGGACAAGAAGCTGCGTTCACCAGAAAGGTGCATTTGATCCCCCAGGAGGAAGTAGCGAGGAATTTACTCCGAGCAGCACGAGTGTCAGAAGGAGGAGGTCGTAGCTCGTGGTCTTCTTTCTCCTGGAAGCAGAAAGAGCAGACATGAGGGGCAGTGACCACTGCTGCTAGCAGCGACTTGATTAACGCACCACCGTCACAGAACAGACTTTGAGACCTTTGAGATGGTGCTTTCACTGGCGTTTCGTTTGTGCACACGCATGTCTGCAGATCCGCACGCAGCCTTTGTGCACGGTCACACGCGTTACAGGTAATACGCGTATGTCCAGCCACCTTTGCTAAAAACCGTCCTACCAAAGTAGTGAGTTTCGTTCGGTAAGGAAACGAGGACCCCGGCTGGGCACGGTCAGGCATTCAGCTGTGAGCGCTGGTCTGCCTGACTCCAGCTGCTGCCGTGGTCCCAGGCTCCCGGGAGCGCAGCACAGCCAGCAGTGGGATTGTGCACGCTCACACCCACAAACACAGCCAGGCCTGTTTGTGCTGTTGAAGTGAGAGCACCATGATGAGCGAGAGCACGCTTGATGAGCGAGACCAACGGCCCCCAGACTGCGTCCGTCCGTCTTTCTCCGCATGCTGTAGAGGAGCAGCCCGGTGTTCTCTCCTCGCACTGGGCCGAGCGCAGCCCACGCAGTGACACGTACCTTGCTTGGCTGTCTGCCTGAGCACGGGGGTTTCTCCCTTCACGACATCCCAAAGAGCCCACTCTCAGCCCGTTCCCACTCACGCCCCACACAAACGCCGTGATGGCAAATGTCACAGGTGTCCAAGTGTCCTGAAACCACTTGCTGGAGCAGGAGCCTCCCTCCGCCTGCTCTCTGTGGGGCTGCTGCCCTGGCGCTCCTTCCTCCCTTTCAGCAAAAGCCCAGAATTTGAGCCTTCCTCAAAGACAGGCCTCTGTTGCTGCTGCTCCTCCAGTCTGAAGTGTTTCCCAAGGAACTTTTTTCATAGAGAATGATCAAACCCCTCTTGGTCAACCTCCAGATGGCAGAGGTTTTGCTGAAGGTAGGCCTTAGGGAAATGTGAACCCAGCACGGGCCATTAATGACGGAGGTAGGTGCGATGCCTGTTTCTCCTGGAAGTGGCCAGGATTTGGTCGTGGAAGCCCTTTTAGCAGCACTTGCAAAGCCAGGAAGGAAGGAAGGAGAGAGAGAGAGAGAGA
>JAAGAY010038411.1:2327-76052 GCA_011801015.1 Ardeotis arabs
AAACCAGAGCTTAAGCTATAAGACTGAGATAGCCAGGAAAGTTTGCCTCTACCATCACTTGTTCTGCAGGAGGAAATACTGGTTGCCTTCTTTCGTCATTTCCAGGAAGATGCAGACTTTCAGCCTCCAAAACTAACAGTGTCAACCTCCTATCACAAGGACTGCATCAAATACCAAGGAGTAGGCTGTATAAAGGATTTAACTGTTGCGGTCTAAGTGACACTGCAGCTATAGGTGGATGTAGATGGTCACTGGCATACAGCTTCAAGGACACCTCCAAACAAGCTCTGTCATACTTTGCTCAGGCAAAGCTGTTGGTAATTGGAGTGTGTCTCAGAGTGGGGAGGGGCATCATAGAGTTCATGTCTTTTGCCCTAATATTGACTAAATCTGTAAGGAGAGATATTATTACACAGTTAAAAAATAAATTAGGTATTCCTGAAAGACTCCTTAATAAAAGGAAAAAAAAATTTGTAATCAATTGTCAAAAGTAAGTCTGGTACTTACTCTTCTTCAGACCCTGAAAACCAGCTGAAAGAGAGATGGGATTTCTGTATCATAAGTGTATTAATATAATAATTACAGTTTTTAACATATCCATTTAACTGTGCGTGGACTGGATGGGGCTTTCTGTGAATATGGCCTCAAATCTAACTGAATCCATACATTTGTGGAGTTTATTACTCAGCACAGAGATTTTTGTTCCCTGGTTTCAGGGGTTAGATTGTTTGACAGTCCCTTGCAGGAAAAGCCAATAATCTTTTAATCTCCTTGTGTACTTCAGCCTCAAACATCAGCTCCAGTACACGCCCAGCTTTGGAAGATGCAGTCAACATTGGCATCTGGAGGTCTCATTCTGCCGGCAAGAGCTAGCATGTGGCAAGAGCTTTGTCCTCTTGGTTACTGCCTCAGTTCAACAAAGCCTTGGGGTACCTTCATCAACAGAATTTGGACTTCAGACAAAAAACAGTTGGTAAATATCATAATGGTGACAAGTAACATAAGGTGTTCCCCTTGTTTCTTTCTTACTTAGGATAGTTTAAAAGAGTTCTGTAGTCTTCCTTAACTCTGAGTATCCATTAAGAAAATATTTTAACACAGTTACAATGTTGCAAGTGAAAAGGCAGACAAATTATTAATATTTTCACAGAATCTGGGTCTATTAGCAAATCTCAAAAAGGAGTGAAGATCTGATACATACTAATAAAGTCAGGGAGACACACACCAATTACATCAGGCTTAGTAACAGCCCCTTAATGCACCGCAAATATTTGAAATGAGACATTTACTTTCTCAAGACTGCATCCCTCATATCAAATATACAACTAAACACTACACAGAACAATTTTAACAATACCATTCTGTCATGGTTTAGCCCAACTTAGCAGCTAAAATACCACACTATCACTCACTCACACCCACCCCTCCTCCCTCACTGCACCTGCAGCAGGACAGGGAAGAGAATCAGGAAAGAAAAGAAGGCAAAACTCGTGGGTTGAGATAAAAACAGTTACGGAGAACAGAGGAAAAGAAAACAGAAATGGAAAACAAAAACCGGAACAGAAAATACTTAAGCATGTAATTTACAGTACAATAGCTCACAGCAGATCCTGATAGCCAGCTCCCTCTCAAGTAGCAAAAGCCTACTGTTCAACACCCTCCCCACTTTATACACTGAGTATGATCTCACATGGTGTGGAACAGCCCTTTGGTTAATTTGGGTAAAATATCCCAGCTGTTGGCTAATTAGTAAACTATCCCAGCTGTGTCCCCCAGATGCAGGTGCCACCAGCTCCAGTTCCTCTCCCAGTTCAAGTGAAAATTAACTGTATCCTAACCGGAACCAGGACATTATCCACGCCTTATCCTATACCATCTACATCATGCACAGATCCTACAGTTTCTAATTAATAATCACCATTTCTTTTTCCCCTGTCTTTGATGTACATATATACACACACAGATATATCAGTCCCTTAGTCTATGGGCTATCCCTCCAAAATGTCTGTTGAATTCATTTAGTCCATGACTTTGGGCTCCATCTGTCCTAACTGTCTCTCAAGGCAGGAGAGATGACACAGTGTTTGTGTTCTCTAGACACAGTAGAAGGGCTTCTCGTTTGTATTTACAAGAAGTGAGTAACAAGGATGGGATTCAAACCCATGCATCCCATACAAACCCATTCGTTGATAGCAGGTTCTGTGATCAGAACTAGAGGTACCCTGCCTCCAGCCAGGTGGAGAAGAGGGACTACTGAATTTACTGAACTGTATGGATCTGATGGCCTGGCACATCAGACCCCCAGGAGTATAAGGCTCTAGTGGACACCGGTGCACAGTGTACCCTGATACCATCAAGCTATAAAGAAGCGGAACCCATTTGTATTTCTGGAGTGGCAGGGAGGGTCCCAAGAGTTAACTGTACTGGAAGCTGAAGTGAGCCTAACTGGGAGTGGCAAAAGCACCCCATAGTGACTGGCCTGGATGCTCCATTCATCCTTGGCATAGACTGCCTCAGGAGAGAGTATTTCAAGGACCGAAAACAGTATCAGTGGACTTTTGGCATAGCCGCTGTGGAGATGAAGGAAATTAAACAGCTGTCCACCTTGGTCTTGCTTGGTCTCTCAGAGGATCCTTCCATGGTGGGGTTGCTGAGGGTCAAAGTAAAACAGATGACGATCGCTACCACAGCTGTGCACTGGTAGCAACATCGCACCAACTGAGATGCCCTGATTCCCATTCATAAGCTGATTTGTCAACTGCAGAGCCAGGGAGTGATCAGGAAGACTCACTCACCATTTAACAGTCCCATATGGCCAGTGTGAAAATCCAGTGGAGAATGGAGACTAACAGTGGACTATCGTGGCCTGAATGAGGTTATACCACCACTGAGTGCTGCCGTGCCGGACATGCTAGAACTTCAGTACGAACTGGAGTCAAAGGCAGCCAAGTGGTATGCCACCACTGATACTGCTAATGTGTTTTTCTCCATCCCTTTGGCAGCAGAATGCAGGCCATAGTTTGGTTTCTCTTGGAGGGACATTGAGTACACTTGGAATTGACTGCCCCAGGGGTGGAAACACAGCCCCACTATTTGTCATGGGCTGATCCAGACTGCACTGGAAAAGGGGGAAGCTCTGGCACACCTGCAATACATTGATGACATCATTGTGTGGGACAACACAGCAAAATAAGTTTTTGAGAAAGGGGAGAAAATAATCCAAATTCTTCCAGAAGCTGGTTTTGCCATAAAATAAACTAAGGTCAAAGAACAGCACAGGAGATCCAGTTTTTAGGAACAACATGGCAAGATGGATGTTGTCAGATTCCGCTGGATGTGGTTGACAAAATAACCGCCATGATGTTTCCACCAACTAACAAAAAGGAAGGACAAGTTTTCCTGGGCATTGTGGGTTTCGGAGAATGCATATTCCAAATTACAGTCTGATTGTAAGACCTCTCGATGAAGTGACCCAAAAGAGGAATGATTTTAAATGGGGCCCTGAGCAATGACAAGCCTTTGAACAACTTAAACAGGAAATTGTTCATGCAGCAGCCCTTGGGCCAGTCCAGACTGGGCAAGATGTGAAAAAATAAAGCTCTACACCGCAGCTGAGGAGAATGGCCCTACCTGAAGTCTCTGGCAGAAAGCACCAGGGGAGACTCAAGGTCAAATCTTGGGGTTTTTGAGCCTGGAATATAGAGGCTCCGAGGCCCACTATACACCAACTGAAAATGGCAGCATATGAAGGAGTTCGAGCTGCTTCAGAGGTTGTTGGTACAGAAGCACAGCTCCTAATGGTACCTCAACTGCCAGTGCTGGGCTGGATGTTCAAAAGGAGGGTCCCCTCCACACATCCCACAACTGATGCTACATGGAGTAAATGGGTCTCACTGATCACACAATGTGCTCGAATAGGAAACTCCAGTCACCCAGGAATCTTAGAAATGATCATAGACCAGCCAGAAGGCAAAGATTTTGGAATATCACCAGAGGAGGAGGTGACGTGCTGAAGAGGTCCCACCATATAACAAACTGTCAGAAAATGAGAAGCGATATGCTCTGTTCACTGATGGGTCCTGTCGTGTTGTAGGAAAACATTGACAGTGGAAAGCTGCCATGTGCAGTCCTACATGACAAGTGGCAGAAGCCGCCGAAGGACAAGGTGAATTAAGTCAGAAAGAATAGTCAGACAACTGGACTCATTTCCAAAAAAACCTCATAGACACCTGGGCCAAAGAGCGTGGCATTGAGTGGATATACCACATCCTGTATCCTGTACTAGCCTCCAAGAAAATTGAATGGTACAATGGACTGTTAAAAAATACACTGAAAGCAATGGATGCTGGGACATTCAAACATTGGGATAAACATTTAGAAAAAGTCACCTGGCTAGTAAACACTACAGGATCTACCAATCGAGCTGGGCCTACTTGATAAAAGCTTTTATGTACTGTAGAAGGGGATGAGGTTGCTGTGGTACACATAAAAAATACACCAGGGAAGACAGTCTGGTTTGTTCCTGCCTCAGGCAAACAAGAAACCCGTATGCAGGATTGCTTTTGCTCAGAGACCTGGGTGCATTTGCTGGGTGATGTGGGAGGCTGGGGAACTCTGATGTGTACCTCAGGAAGATTTTATTTGGGATGAAAATAGCCAATAATTTGAACTGTATGATGTTAATTGCTATGTAATACTGTATGCCATCACTTCTGTAGCTGTTATATGCCAGGTCAAAGGTATTACAGTAAGAATCACCCGGATAATGAAGAACGAACTTTGGTGAAACTGAACAAAGTGCAGCAGTGATGGAACCAGAACTGGCTTCAGTGGACTGGCTTCATGGACATGACACACCAGCCGTGCCAGATACACCAGCTGCGAGCTCCAGATGCGGTATGCAACAATCCAACACTACACACCATCCTTCCGCTGTGTCCAGTGTCACCCACCACACCGCACCAAAATCCGGTCCCACTCTGCTGACTGGGTGAACTCCGCATCGTCTCTCCTGCCCTGAAAGACTGTTAGGACAGATGGAGCCCAAAGTTGTGGACTAAATGAACTCAACAGACATTTTGGAGGGATGGGCTGTAGACTAAGGGAATGATATCTCTGTGTGTGTATCAAGGACAGAAAAAGTGGTAGTGATAAATTGGAAAGTGCGAGACCTGAGCATGACATAGATGGTCGTAGAATAAGGAGCGGATACTGTCCTGGTTTCAGCTGGGGTGGAGTTAATTTTCTTCCCAGTAGCCGCTGTGTTTTGGATTTAGTATGGGGTTTGGTACGTGCAGAATATTGATAATACGCTGATGACGTTAGTTGTTGCCAAGAGATCAAGGACTTTTCTCAGCTTCCCAGGTTTTGCTAATGTGCAGGTGCAAGAAGCTGGGAGAGGTATAGCCAGTACAGTTGACCCAGATTGACCAAAGAAAGTATTCCATACCATCGATGTCACACCCAGTATACAAGTGGAGGCCGGCCAGTGGGCAGAATTCCAGAAATCGCTGTTCTGAGATTGCTGCTCAGGATCGTTCTGAGATCACTCTTGGTGCCGCTCTGTGATCGCTGCTCATGGACGGGCTGCAGCAGTCATCGGGTCATTGGGTGGTGAGAAATTGTGCAGAGTTTGTTTTGTATATTCTATTATTATTAGCATCATTATTTTTATATATATTTATTATTATAATCTCTTCCTTTGCTGTCCTGTTAAACTGTCTTTATCTCAACCCATGAGTGTTACTTTTAAAAAATTCTCCTCCCCATCCTACCAGGTGGGAGAGGAGTGAGCAAGTAGCTGTGTGGTGCTTAGTTGCCAGCTAGGGTTAAACCGTGGCATCCACCTATAAAATCTTTTGATTGGCCAGTCCCGTTTTTTCACAGCTATGTAATAACCCTAATCTATCTTTCTTTCATTGAAGAGGATACAGTGTGGAATGCTGTATCGTTTACGGGCAACATTTCACACTTAATAAATTCATGTGCAATTAGGTTGTATATATAAATTGAGTTTTATGACATCCTAAAATATCCAGTATTAATCAAATGAACAGCAGCTTTTTCTTGATACCAGTGGAATGGATTTGTTAAAACATGGAAACTATCAAGACATTGAAGTAGTCATACCGTTTTTGACGCAGGTGGTTGTTCTGATGCAAAACACAATGTACATTTTGAGGAAAGGAGAACAAATTTACAGGATCTTGGATTTAGTCTTGGCTATTTCCATTGGGCTGGACATCGCTGCTTCTCTGTGATAACTGTGTTTATAAAATCCCAGCCAGTCCCCACTAGCCTCCCTGCTTCACCCCCCACTGCCACTAATTTAGCATTCATACATAGCTTGCATTTCTGTAATGAAAATAAATTAATTAAGATATATTGAATTTCCCTCTAGAAACAGGATCTACTTAAAAGGTAAACAAAGTATAATGAATTTAACTTCAGTAGTACAAATGCCCCAGGTGCAGTTAGCCAGACGTTGAATAGTAAGAAGACCTGCTCCTGCCATCCATTCTAAAGCTCCTTAATCGCTGTACCACATAATAAGGTCATATTCTCGGGTTTGGGGTATGTTTGGATATTTCCAATAATCTTTAATGGAACCAGACCTATATGAACATGAACCAAATCCGTCCTCCCTTTTGTGTCTTCAGTGAATCTAGATACTTTCTTGTTTATTGTGTGCTAGTGTTTTATAAATAGTGAGTTTTAATACCTTCTAGCTTTCTTTGGTCTAAATGCTCAAGACTGACTCTTTCCAAGAGGTTTGCATCGCTGGGACACAGATCGTGGGCTGGTGTGAAAGTCCCTTGATGAGCCTCTAGAGCCTGTGTTAAACTGCGGGTCTGACTGGACAACTGTAACACTCTCACAGTGCCTGAAAAAACCTGCACGTTTGTACAGCCTTCAGAGGAATCTCATCAGCTGTTTTGTTTTCAGACACCTCTGTAGCTTAACTTCATATTACTTTTTTTTTTCACAAAGTAAAGGGTCACAGATGCTGCTTTAGGCAGTCTGAGCAGGCAACGTTGTGTGAGGCAGGATAAAGGATATAACTAACTTGATGTGACTTAATGGGAGGCAACGAAGATTAAAATCAGCTTCAAAGAGGAGGGGGCAAATGGAACAACCAGTGATTGGGTCTACTGGGCAAAAATTAGAGGCAGCAGGAAGTTATGGTGAGAAGGACGTCCAGGTACCTTCATCAGCCGTTGCTGCTGCTGAAATACATACAAGTTTGCATTCTGGATCCCACATTTCCCCACAGTTGTGTGTTGAACCTCCACTGAGGTACTCAAGAGGACAAAGCACCTTGTGATCTTAACTGCCGAAGACATTTACCTCCCAAAAGCTTCGGTTGCTGTTAACTGCCTGAGAGAAAATGCTTCTCATAACTGTCAAATTCCCAACACGGACCATTCACGAAAAGCATTCGAGATTGAACCACCCTTCAAATTCTCTCTGGATCTTGGCACAGATAGTCTAAGAGGCTCTGGAGCTAGGCTTCTGCTTTGAACCATTGTTTTCTCAAGATGGAGTAGGCTAATGGATGTGGCACTTGTATGTCAATATTACTGTACTTGTTGATTTCTGTCAAGCCATTCAGACTGATACTTTTTTGAAAGCACATTTAATTTCATTAAGCAAGTTCCTGTGGTTTCTCTGGACAAGAAGTGCAAAATAATTGGAACAGGTGAAGCAGGAAGTAAATAATAAACTTCAAAAATGAACAAAACTCCAGGACATTCAGCTCCATGTAGGATGTTCAGCTTTTGTTCCCTGCGCAAATGGCTCTAATCCATAAGCCTTTACTAGTGAATGTCAATTAAAATGGTTCAGTCAATTTGGGATACGATTTCGTCACCATTCATGATAGGTTCAGGAGTCAAACTGCAGCCAAAAGGTAGGTGTGCTTATGACAGCCCATTCAGTTGGACTGACATCTTCACCACAGAGTTAGTTAAGTAGTTATACAAGATAAAATGAGACCTAGGTCATATAATAGGGAGGGGGGAGCTCTGACAAAACTGCTCATTTGCATGTCATCACCTCATCTGGTTTTTACTCAGTGAATTATATGAGAACTCCTGGTCTGGCCTTGAGGGCAAGGCCAGAACATTTCACTAGGAATACCCCGACAGAGACACAGACATCGTAATCTGCATTATGATGGAACTAAATTAAGACTGGGAGAAGACGAGCTTTCTGATGATTTTTATTGGGGTGATACACCTCACTCTTTAAGCAGCATGTGCATTTTCAGTGTACTGCCACAAACTAACCCGGGCTTCTTTTCTTGTGTAATCTAATGTGGCGTTTCATCTCACCCCTGAAGTCCAAACATTATCTGCTGTTTAGAGAAAGAGTGTTCTACAGCATTAATGGGGTTTTTCTGATATATTATTTTTAGAGTAGGACGTACCTGTTTCATGCCAAAGACATTTTCCTTTCTGATATATCAAAACCAAGCGTTATTTGGAAGACTACTTTCTTATTAGAAAAGGCACAGAAGCAGCTTGGAGAAACGGTACTTCAAAAGATCTATTTTCTGGGACACACGCTGGGTTGAGAATGATGGAAACTTACTATTATTTAATACAGCTGAAGACATTCTCATGTCTTTGCATAGATAAACCATTTAAGAATGCACACAGTTGGTTCCTATTTCTCTGTTTCTGCCAGGCAAATGTGGCATCCTAGTTTTCACAAAGCTAAAAGAGGAATTTTTCTTCTGACCAGAAGTTAGAAATTATTTGACCACCAAATGATTCATTTAGATTGTCATAGGTCTCCAGCTCTCCCGTGAGGTGTCAAGCTTCATTGTATGGACAGGGAGCAATGACATAATATATTCACCTGAGAAGTGCAGAAGGGACCCCACTGAGCTGGCATCTAGGCGTCTCCAGGCCTGTGAAGGGTTTTGCTGACACGCGTGTATGGAAATTTGATGCCTGAGTTCTGTTCAACTCATATTAAAGAGCTGCCATGGGGTGGGTGTGGACAGCTGTGGCCAAAGCCAGAGTGGACAGAGCTGGGCTGTGAGTTGGGAGGAAGTGGCACAATTGCAACTTCATGGCACTTCCTGGGAAGCACAAGGTGCACGGCCAGCAGTGCTGACAACAAACAGGCACCAAACCTCCTTATAGCACTGCCTTCATTTATGATACTCAGATGTCCATGGGCGGTGGAAATGCACCTAAGAGTCACCCAAGATACAACTGAGATAAGTGCATAATACAGCCTCTGCACGGAGCAAGGAATTGGTCTTGCACATCCGCAACGTTCACTTTCTTTTCTCTCAGAGTGGTAAAGATCAGCAGGACATCAGCAATAACCAGCATGGTTTACGGCACAGGGATTAATGGGGTCTTTATGCCAAAGTAGTTTTTTGTCACCTGTTTCTTAGATGTGTCTCCTGAAATTTGACAGAAAGAGGTAATTTGACAGAAAATCACCATCAGTCTACACAGGATCACTTTCTCATATGCTCTCTTATCCTGCTAATGATTTTCATTTTTAGCATAAAAATGCCTCATGAGTAGCAGTGAAAAAAAAGCATTTTTCTCTCTGAAGTAGATTACGTGATTATAAATATTTTTACACAATATGATTGTAAATATTTTTGGTTTCATGACAACAGCAGTTGATAACTCTTGGTTGCAGAGATTAAGACAGTTACACTGGGGCAAAAAGATTGTTTATAATTACAAATCAGGAAAAAAAATATATTTAAAACAATGACAGTAGTCTTGAAGCATGGTATGATACAGCCTATAGGATAGACAGACAGCCAAAAAAAAAAGGTGGAAAAACCTTTGGTAACTGTGAGACTGCTTGATCTTGTTCAGCACACTGGCCTGGGCTCAAGGCAGGTGCTCTGCGACTTTTTTGTCTACGAAAACTGCCGCAAGGATTGATTTTGCTGTAGAGGAACTGAGTGCCCTCCATTCTGTTGATACTTGGTTTTGTGCTGAAGCCACACAGGCTCACAGGCACCGCAAATAAAATACACCACATTGGCTGGGTAGAAGCCAAGCCAAATCAAAACAAAGCCCCATGCCAATGGCGTGTTGATGTTTGTGTCTTCATCAGAAACACCAGAGCCTTCTGGAAATTCAAATGTCATGACTGGAATTTGGGATTTATTTTTAGCTTCCAAAAGAAATGTCACAAATAAGATCTATGAAGAGGGTTCCCAAGCCACCGGGCAGACCATCTCCCTGATCTGAATTACTGAAAGCTTCACGGAGCTGTATCTTTCATCCACCATAAACTGGCATAACTACTGATTTCAATTGAACTAAGCTGATTTACACAAGCTGAGAGCTGGCCGCTATGAATTAACAGATATTTACGAGCTGCTCAGAAGTCTGAGACCTGTGTACAAATGATTGCACGCTATTTCACAAAATTAGAGATAATTTCTCGAGTTGATAGTTTGCTTCTGTCTTCTTCGAGGACTGAAAAATTCACCAAAGTGACAGTGGTAAGTAAAATTTTTCTAGCAATTACTAACATTTCCAGTTATTTTGGTGAAAGAAAGGCTAAAGTCATACACATGACTGGACATCACTTAAAATGTCGTAAGATCCGAGTGTGATTTAACTTTTGCTTGTATAGCACAAGACAATTTTTTCCTGTCTGTTTTCATGTTTGGAAAAGACTCCTGCCACTTGACCAATTACATTTAGTATCCCACAGATTCCATTGCTGGAGGTCTATATGATTCTTGAATAGCGGCATAAATTACTTGGAGCTCCAGCTTGGCATCTTCCGTATTTATACGACATGACAGTAAACCATACAAGCTCATAGAATAGAGTCTTTGAATCTGTTAAGTGCAAGGAAAATCAACTAATTAGCCACCGACTTGGTACAAAAAGTGGAGAAGTCCAAAAGCCCAACGTTCCTTTAGTGAACCACAATAAATTGTGCTTCAGATTGACACCAGTAGTACATCACAAAGTGAGAGATTAAATAATTATTAATTAACTAAGAGTTTAATACATGCGTCCTGCCACCTAAGGAAAGGAGAGCCAAACATTTATGGCACCAGCCCACACACATTCACATAGTTTGTTTCCCTGATTATTCACCGAGACATGCGCACGAATAAAGATGTCCCTGAGTAAATACCTATGAAGTGAAGGCTAGAATTTAGATTTAGGCCTCTGACAGAGGAGAAGCCAAATGCATCACAAATCATTCATGCATTTATTCGCCATGTATTGCACCCAGCTGTACAGTACAAAGAGTCTTGTTTTGCAGATGAAGCACTGAAGCACAGAGAGGTTTAAGCCCACATCCTGTAAAGTATTTAGCCACCTAATCTCAGTTGAGTTCAGCATCTCTCAGGGTCTGTGCCTAAATGATTTCACCCCAGGTTGTTAATGACACTTGCTCTAGAAAGAAAATTTCTTCCATAGCTTACAAACTTTAAAAAATTCCAGTCTCACATTTAGGCACTGGCAACCTGACCATTTGAGAAATGTCACTTATGAAAGACTAAAAAAATCACACCCTCTCACAAGTGTTAATTGAGGTCCACTGCTTGTTCCTACCTTTGTTTTTCTTACAAGAGGGGAGCAGAATAATGTTTTTCACAGCTCTTTAGCACCCTCTATTGTTTTCTCTTTCTAATCCAAATTTCACTCTTTTTGAATTGTCATGGCACTGAAAAAAAATATATGCAAAGTCTTTCTCTAAAGCAGCATAAAAATAAGGATCAGTAATACCACAGTGTGTAACCAGAAAGCAAGGAAAACAAGAGAAGGCTATAGGTAAGTTTCTGTACCAATTAACTGGCTCACACAAAAATGCTTTCTTGAAGGCTACCCACTTCAGGGAATCCCACCCAGGGATTTTTGCTACCCACTTCAGCAAAGAGTTGAGCCTATGACTCAAGAAGACTTGAGTAGTGGCTTCAGAATTTAACCTTATAAATGTAAACTGGAAACCAAAATACCTAACATTCTACTAGGACAACTATAAACAGTGTGAAATACATCTAAAGATTTGTTAAGTGTTCTTAAATGCCAAACTCTTAAGACAGAAGTCTGTTTTGGATGGTTACAAAAAGTGCCAGAAGAATTCAGTTTGTCAGACAGTTATTCAGCCATTGCATGGCTACACACTATTGCTATGAACTTCAAGGGGAGGTGGGGAATGAAGCAGCCCAACACACAAACCACACACTCAAAGCAGGTTCAACTTCGAATTGGACAAAGTCTATTTGATTGTGAAGAAACACAATTGATTTGAGGATCTTCTAGAAATTCCTTAAATCTCTGAAGCTGCTCAGGAACAATTTTCATGGCTGCCACTTAAAACGCTAGTTTCAATCAAACTCACAAACCTGCCACCATTCCCTGAATTAACTCTTATTACCTTCTACCTGAGGAATAGAACCAAATGTTAAAGTGGCACATGTAAATTTGGATAGATCAGAAACGTAGAGCTTGATAAAGTCTCACTGAAGATAAATAGAGTCAAAAATCAAACCCAAGAGTCATAAAGGCTCTTTAACAACTATTGTGACTCCATGCAAAGATACAAAAATTGTTTGGGGCCAGAGAGAGTACAATGCGGAGGTGAGTTTAAAAGCAAGTACATCTGAAAAATCAGGAGCAAGTCAAAAGCAATGTAGCACATACCTAACTTCCTCCTGGGCTTTCTCAACAGGGCAGAAGACTTTCCAGGGACTTGCTTGTGTAAGGCTGCTTGACAGAATTGGCTCATGCCAGAACAAGACAGATGGGATTGGATGGGAGGGATGGAAAGTGTCTTCTGGTCCCTGGGACAGATGGTGGGACAAGGCCAACATCTTGTCTAAACCCCCTGTCTTATATTTAGAATTTACCCTTTGACATTTCAAGTTCATCTTCTCTTGTTACCTAACCTTGACAGAACCTTGGGTGTTCCAAATCAGAGAAAATTAGATTAAATGGAAGTACTGCTAAATGTCAGACCAGAGCAGATTCTGCGGCATCTGAACTTAACCTCTACTTAGCCAGCAGTGAGACAGCATGTGAAATGGCGGAGCAAATAATTTTCTGTGTTAACCCTGCAGTGCCAGAATGAAGTAACTGGTAAAGAAAGTTATACTTTTTCATTACTATCTTAGCAGCTGGTGGCTCATTCAGAGAGTTCTATGCTCTCACACTCTTCAATGCTCCTCTAAGATACACTTTGAAAAAGAGATGAAAAGAATGCAAGATAGCAGAGGTTGGTCGCGTGACAAAATGGACAGTTAACATTTACATGTAAAGATTTCTTGAAAACCAAGGCCCTGCAATAGGAAATTAATACAGTGTCTGAGACAAAATGCGTGGGGATACCTTATGCAGTGTCTAGTGGCAATAGTGAGGGATTTCCGCTAGTTTTCCGAAGTTGAACAGATAGATCAGTAGTAACAAGCTTCTGTAAAAACCTGTTTCTGTGCTCCATAAATAGCTTCCAGTTTGCAGTGCACCCAGAACAAGTGTTTTGATTAATGTCTCTGGACAATACTGTGATTCAAATAGAGATCAATGGCAATCTCACTACTCTGAAATTAATCTGGAGAATTACAGCCAACCCAGCCAGCCTACTGCACAAAAGAAGCAAAACTAGCACTTCAGCAATGTAAGCAGAATAGAACTTCAGCATTTCTCCCATTTGCCTCCTCTGTTTTGAACGCTAACTACATCTGTGCTAGGTTTTCAAGCTCTTTGACTGCAATAAATGAGTAGAGATTCTTTAGAAGAAAAAAAGGTCATTAATATTTAACCACACTGTGTTGTGCTGGGATGGATCCTCCGCTACCTTGTAACATTCATTTTGTGAGAAGAATAGCTGCTGTGAGGCGTATTTCATCCAAATTAAAGGGAATGGGGAGAGAAGTAACAGCTCCTTTTAATTCATCCCTTGCAAACAAACATTGTGTCACCCGGGGAGAACCTCACCAGACAGCATGACAAGACTTCCTTCCGTTGGGTGGGAAGCAGGCATGATGGAGGATGGGGTGCCTTGCCATGGCTCGGTGCTGACAGCCTGCCTGCCTGCCTTCAGTTTGCAGCAAGATATCCCTTCCACCACACTCAGCTCTCCCAGCTTAGCGGCTGAGTAAGGTATGCCCTGTCCTCCTTTCCCTGTGCCAGAAGACATGCTCCCTTCTGCAGGCGAGGCATGGAAGCGTGGCTACCAACTCTCCCTTGCACCCAAGCACTCTTCCAACATGTTTTCTTTACGCCAGGCCCAGCAAATCGCAAGATTCGTGGGCCCAGGTCTAGCATGTCCCACTCTCCACGCACACAGACGCATGAGTCTCACACTGAAAGCAGGCAAAAATATTACAACGTAGTAAGAATCCCAACATGGGACAACCCTTCCACAGATGGGATCTGCACAGCATGCTGCGCACTGGTCAGAGGCCTGTTTGAAGCTGCACAGCCCAGTGTTCCCAGCATTTGAAGGGGTGTAAGACTATATGCTACTAAGTACTGGCCTCTCTTTTTTTATAGTGTCACTTTTAATAAACGGTATTTGAAGTGATACTTTACAGTGTCCGAGTGCCTTTTTTACTGCGATCATAACAAACCAGCACCTCCTGGTACAAAGCGGATGAAGAGGACGGGAGAGCTGAAATGCTATAAAAGAAGAACTGAGTGATCAGAAGGACTAGAATTACACACACACGGATGAAATTTGAACAGAACGGCAGCAAAATGCCGCACCGTTCCCATAGGAAGCAGAACCAAAATATACCAATGCAATGTAGGAACTTGTCTGTTTAAAACTACCTAAAAAGCAAAAGCTCTGACTCAGCTGCAGAGGTGTTAATGTAACAGGAGTGGGATTCAAAATAAGGCACAAAGTTCCAGTAAGCACACAAAAAGTACACACGTACCCTTGTGTACTACACACTCATGTTCAGGAGCAACTATTCCAAGTATGTACCAGCACAGAAAGAGGTCGACATCATCACCTTCAGCAACAGAGTAAAAAAAATCTTCTCTCGTACCCTGCTTAGCAAAATTAGGGTAGCACAGCCATACACACACGTGGCTTCAATAAACATCTTGTGGTCGGGAGGAGGGCTTTCTCACTAAGAAGAGGAAAAAAGTAAAACCTATCTCAGGGAAAGGGAAATTGTCAGCAGGGAACATACGCATATAAGGCCTTGGTACACACATTTAAGCGACAAACCAGAGGAAGGCCCTAAGAAGAGGATGGAAAAGCCCCTCAGAGGTGAACAAACTTCAGAGTGAATCCAAGGAGCTCGTGATGCAGCTTCTCAAAGTAACAGAAATTAGCACAGAGGTACAGCAGCTTCCCTTCTATCCCTCAGTGCCTGTCTCCATCCTCTCACCAGGGCATTAACTAAGAACGGATGGATCTGGCTCCTCAGAAGGGGTTAAGGAATCTGCTAGGTTTTACAAGGCAGGGACAGGAACACCCAGAATCAGTTCCCCAGCTCCAAAGAAAGAAAAGTTCATCGGCACGTAAACTCAGGGGAGGAACTGGGAAAACAGAGAGCAGCAGACGTTGGTCAGGGGTGGGTGAGCAGCCTCTTCTGCCCAGCTTTTCAGAATGCAGATCACTTGTACTATCTGACAATCACTATTTCAATCACACAGCTCTCCTAAACTGGAGACCTAAACTCAGTGATTTAGACTAGCAGATCTCAATCCTTTTTATCTTAAACTTTGGATCTTTTTGCGGATGATAAGACAATACAAGCCTGTTCTTCAGATTTTTCTAGTACACAACAAAACAACGTTTTAAAGCCACTTCTCTTGGTAAGACTGCTCTTAAACTTCTTTTTACAGCTGCATGGAAAATTGGTATTATTTCCCCCTCTCTGATAACAACTCCATATTAAGGTCCCAAATCCCTCACCAGCCCAAAAAGCTTCAATTCCAGACTACTCATCTGCTAAATGCCTGCCTGCCTGCCTTCTACCGCACTACTCCTGTTTTAACTGAAATACAAGGTCAGGAAGCTAGAAAGGTCTCCAGAAGCATAACTCAGCAATAGCTCATCTCAAACACAAGCATCAGGACAACTAGAAAATTTATGTGAAGTTTTCTGCTTTCAAGATTTTCTGCCACTAGAGGCAGAAATCTTGTCCATTTGCTTCCCATGAACGTAACAGAGGCCCCCAAGGCCACTGTTCAAAACAACAGTACAAAGCATGCATTTGCCTGAATTGTTTGATTAGATCTTAAACTTTATGAAATGAAGAACAGTGCTCCTTTTCCCCCACCCCATCTCACAGAGGGGTACAGTAAGACTTACAGGGCCAAGTAGTCTATAATAAAAAAAAAATCAAAAATGTATATGTAAACCAAACAAGTAACACCTGCAGAATTTTCTCTTTCCCTCTCCCAATACTGTTGATGTCTCCATCACATAAAATTAAATTACTTCTAATCTTTGCCTATAGGATATGGAATGTTAGAGGACATGCACCACCTCACTTGTTTGAAAGAATGCTGTTAGACACAGGTGCCAATACCAAGAGAGAATGTGAGGTTGTTCTTTGTCTGATACATGTAGGTGTGATGCTCAGTCCCTGTGCCTGGCCTTCCAACCCAGACAGCAATGTCCTTCCACATGTTCCATCAGTAAGTCTAGAGCGTACTTCTCTGATAAGCATCATTCTCTCACTTCCATTCTGGCAATAACTGTTTATACATTAAAGTAAACCAATGTGGCTCAGGAACCCAAATAAAATATCTTTTTTTTTTTTTTTTGGTCTCGTTTAATAACAAGGCAGAAATGGGACTACAGCTTGAAAAGTACACGTCAATGTAAATGCACCAAACTGCCTGCCAACAGCAAGTTGTCAAAGTTTCAATTCATAATACAGATGCTGAACTTGTAGAGAGATGTTTCCAAGGAACATTGTCTCGAAATAACATGTATTTTGAGGTAGGCACCAAGTAATCAGAATTTAGTCTTATCACTTTGTTCAACTATTTAAGTCCTTCATCCAGGACTGTAGAAAGGAGATGATAATTAAGCACCAATTACCTACTGTCGGAGTAAAATAAAGTAAGTTTGTTGGAGAGCATGTTTTTACAGCCCGGAGCTGTAGGAGGTTTGTGATTCCCTCAGACTAAATTAAGGTGAACCGACACCAAACAATCGATTTAGGATTTTATTTCACATCTGGAGGAACGACTTAACTTTGGAACTTGGAAGGCATAAAGGGGGTTGTTAGCCGGGGCTCTTAGCAGAATATTTCTAAGAAGGAAAAGGAAAACAGAAGGGAGACAGAGGAAAAGAGGGAAAGAGGTATCACCACCCTTGCATCCAGCGACAACGATGACGGGCAGGGGCGCAGATCCTCTGGTGGGGCAGCGGGCACACGGCTTCTGGTGGCGGGCGGCTCTGATGGTCTTCCGGTGGGGGGCTCGCCACGCGGCTCTCTCAGGTAGTGTCTTTTATAGTCTAATCCCCGCCTCCAGTTCTGCCCCTTGAAGCGTCTGGTTCCAGAAAGTTCTGAGTCCTCTGCACAGGCGGCGAAGTGGGCGCTGATGTCAGGAGTGGTCGGAAGCCCCCTCCTCAGATGACTGCTGTGTGACCTCTGCCCATATCTGGCAAGCCGTTACCAGGGGCCTGGGGAGCTGCAAGTACCCCATGTGGCCTCCCCCTCCCCTATGCAGACTGCACCCAGCACCACAGCCACAACAAGGTTTGAGACATTAACTCTTTCGGTCCCTGACACATGTATACACCTGTGTGGCGACAGCAGGAGTAAACATGATGAGACAGGAGAAGAGAGTTGGCACCAAAGAGCTCACTAAAGGAAGAGCCAGAAGTAGCCAGCTGCTCCCACTTACCCACAGCCTCAAAGAACCTTCATAGAGCATTTCACAGACAGCTACAAGAAAGCAATTGTGTAAAGTCACTTGCGAGCATTAATACCCACTTCCAGAATACCACAAATAAAAATCAGAATCATTTAAGTATATATTGTATGATAAACCATCCCCAAATTCTGTTTTGAGAAAATAATTTGATACTCTTCAGACTAGCAAATAGAAGGATGAAAGGATTGAAAACTGTAAGCATATGTGGAAGAAGAGTGTCTACTCCTTTAAGGGTATCTGGTCAAGGCCTTTTTCAATGCAAAAAAGGGATAAGAAGAAGAGGAGGAAACCATAAACAAGAACACAGAGGGTCACAAAACTGATGGACAAATGACAAGAGAGGCAGTGTATGTGGGAGTGTGAGAATGTTTATTCCAGCAAGGTTATCTGATTGAACACAACCTACACTGGGATGATGAGGAAAAGGAAGGAGACAAACACACAGAAAACCTGACCAATTAGCATTAACAAAGACAATAAGCAGAAAATAAAAAAGAAAGCAAACCAAACAACTGGTCATTCACACTAATTGTTGGGCTATCAAGAAACTGCAGGCTATATTGCTTTTGGCTGGGCTAGAGTTGATGTTCTTCATAGCAGCTCACATGGTGCTTCGTTCTGGATTTGTGACCAGAAGTGTGTTGATAACACATCCATGTTTTAGTTACTGCTGAGCAGTCCTTACACAGCGTCAAGGCCTTCTCTGCCACCCTGTCTCGCCAGCCAATAGGCTGGGGGTGCACAAGAAGCTGGGAGGGGACACGGCTGGGACAGCTGACCCCAGGTGACCAAAGGGATCATAAGGTGTTGCGCTCAGCTGGGGGAAAACAAGAAGGACGGGGAGAGCATTTGGAGTTATAGAGTGTCTTGCCAAGTAAGCACTGTGCATGACAGAGCCCTGCTTTCCGGGAAATGGCTAAACACCTGCTTGCCAACAGGAAGCAGCGAATGAATTCCATATTCTGCTTCGCTTGCGCATACAGATTTTGCCTTACCTATTAAACTCTCTTTATCTCAACCCATGAGTTTTCTCACTTTTACCCTTCCAATTCTCTCCCCCATCCCATTGCGGGGGAGTGAGTGAGCAGCTGCATGGGCCTGAGCTGCCTAACAGGGTCAACTCACAACACAGGCAACGTGAGACTTTGCAGCTGATAAAGATGCAAACCTCAAGGACCAGCATGCTGGAGGGGGTGGGTGGACATGTGCCAACTGATCAGGCAATGTGCAGGGCAAGGGGGAGCAGGGAGGAACAAAGAGGGAGTAGGCAGAAAGGCATGTAAAGGGCCAGTCAATATATTCATGACCACAGTCTGTCCCATCTTTTATGTCCTTTCTTCACCATTTCCACACAACCTCCCTCTCTATCTGGCGCTGCAAGGACTAGGCACCAGCTACAGGGGGAGAACAGCATGAGCGGGATTGATGCTGGCTCCTGGAGTCAGACTGGGGGTGTAGGTGCCCCAGGGCTGTGGTGTGAGCTACTGGAGCCAGTGCGGGATCCCAGCCACTGGGGTGGGAACAGTGCCTATCCCAAAAGTCAGCTACAGGGTGGGACTGGCATCAGTGAGGCAGGTGCGGGGCTTGGTGCTGGCAGCAGGAGCAGGACTGTGGGTCACAGCCCATGTACCTGGTGCTGGCTGATGGAGGGACAAGTGTCTGTGTGTTCCCCAAATCAGGTGTGCGTGAGCTGTGTGTTTGCTGTCAAACTCGAAGCTGGGTGAGCCAGTGAGTACAAGGGCCTGGGTCAGGGCTGGTGTATTAGGCAGGCAAATGGGCTGTGCTTATACCCAGAGGGACCTGTGTGTATGGGACGCCTGCGAGACAAGAGTGTGAGTGCTGCGTGTCTGCTAGCAAGCACCAACCAGGGTGAACCAGCAAATAGGGGACTCATGGGGCAAATAAGAGGGCCAGGATCTGGGCATGGGTACCAGGCAGACAGTGCCTGTATTCCCTGTATTCTCCCCAGGATACATGTCCCTGGTTCCACTGCCTGTGCATTGCCTTCTTACACTATTTGTTTAACCAGGGGGTCCTTACTCAGCTGTGCTGGTCTCCTCCTTTCCTTGCCCAATTTCTTACATGCGGGAATCGAGAGCTCTTGTGTTTTAAGAAAAATGTCCTTAAAAAGTGCTAGCTTTATTCAGCTCCTTTGTCCCTGAAAGCAGATTCCCAGGGGGTCCCATATACAAATTCCTTAAACAACTAAAAGTTTGCTATCTTAAAATTCAGGGTAGTGACTCTACTCGTCACCTGGCTCACATCCCTCAAGATTGTGAATTCCACCAGGGCATAATCACTGCGGCCCAGGCTGTCACTAGTTTTGATATCTCTAATTAGTTCTTCTGTGCTGGTGAGCAACCAGTCCAGTAACACTTCTCCTCTGGTCAGGTTATCTATCACCTGGCTTAAGAAATTATCCTTGACACACTCAGTTTAATGCACTGCTTTCATTCTGGCTTTTGTGCTTAAAAGCTGAGAAAACCTCAACATACTTCTAGGCTGCCTGATGCATAGTAGTGGAGTTTCTCCCTGAATGAGTGTTTCAAGTGTACTGCGTTACCCACAATGTGCCCTAAGCATCCTTAGTTTTAGGACTCAGTAGAGAATGCTTCACTGGTGATTAGTCTGCTCAGGCTGTTGTTTTCTGTGACTATTTTTTTGCACTCACAATCTGCTTGTACCAAACACTTCTGGACACAGAATCATAGAATCATAGAATAGTTAGGGTTGGACAGGACCTTTAAAGGTCATCTAGTCCAACCACCCTGCAAGAAGCAGGGACATCTCAGATAAGATTGGGTTGCTCAGAGCCTCATCCAACCTGGCCTTGAATGTTTCCAGGGATGGGGCATCCACCACCTCTCTGGGCAAAACCTGTTCCAGTGTTCCACCACACTCAGTGTAAAAAACGTCTTCCTAATATCTAATCTAAATCTACCTCCCTCTATTTTGAAACCATTATCCCTCATCATATCACAACAGGCCCTACTGAAGAGTTTCTCCCCGTCTTTCCTATAAAGCCTCCTTTAAGTACTGGAAGGCTGCTATAAGGTCTCCCCGGAGCCTGTCCTCATAGGAGAGGTGCTCCAGCCCTCTGATCATCCTCGTAACCCTCCTCTGGACTTGCTCCAACTGGTCCATGTCCTTCTTATGTTGGGGGCTCCAGAACTGGATGCAGTACTACAGGTAGAGGGGCAGAATCACCTCCCTCAATCTGCTGGCCATGCTTTTTTTTGATGCAGCCCAGGATGCATGTTCACACCTCTTGATGGCTAACTGGTTGTTTGATAGTTTGGCTATTTTCTTGAACACCTTGTTTTCTGGGACAGGAGTTTGGTTACATTTTACCTACCTCTTCTAAAACAAAAAGTCATGAAAGTTCATAGGCTTATGCTAACAGCTATGCTAACTAGGCTTAACTCATGCTAGCTACTGCATACTATGATAGAGAAAAAAAATCTGTCATAAGACCTAAAGAAATTAAACTGTTTACAAATGTTCAAATAGTTTTTTTTCCTTAAAATCACAGGCTATTTAATTTTTATTATTTTTATTACCCTGCAGTATGTAAAAACATAGACACAGATTGCTTGATTTTTTTTAGATGTTCGGATCCTTTATGATCCCAAGATGATATTCATGACACTCACCCGCCACTCAAGTTACTGAGCCCACCACAGACAAAGTCAACAAGTCAATAGCCTTGTGATTTGCTTTATAATGAAAGAAATGGGCACAAAGGCCAAGGGTGGGTAGAATGAACATTAGAGGACTTGTTTGATATGACTTGGGCAGTGTGATTACAAATATTTGATAATACTCTCAGAAATCTACATTTTTTTCCTGTAGCTCTAGTGGTACAACTCTGACTTATGCAGTGATACCACCTAGTCTGTCAACGCCACATTTGTATCTATATCACAAAATGGCTTGGTATTTTTTCAAATATATAAGATGTGGCAGTAATACTCAATAATACTCAGTGTGAATAAAATAAAGCCTATATGTGTGGTTCTTTGAAATACCTACCTCTATTTTTTCATTAAATACTGCTCCATTAGCATTTCGTTTTGTAAAACAAATGTGGCTGCAGAAGATGTAGCCCTGATGGACTCAAATGCCACACATCCAGGTAGATTAACTGCATCCTTTATACTTCCATCACACTTTGCAGTTCAACACACTTTCCATCTTTAACACACATAGTTGCAGACTGCTTTCAGTGAAATGCTTGCTATATGAAGGTTAAGTGGGATTTGTGGAAGGAAGGTTGATCTAATCCTTTTAAAGTTGTGACATCCTGATATGTGTGGATTGCAAAAAGCTTGCCTTTTCTGCCTTTGACTGTTTATCATCTTGTCTCCTGAGAAAACTGAACACAAATTTGTTCTCTAGCTTGTTTTCTAGACATGGTCTGTTTGTTGACAATGCTTTACTACCTCTGAAGGCTAAGTCACAATGAGAGGTCAAACTGTACATATACAGACAATGTCCATCTTTTGTCCTAAATGATAAAGAACAGAGAATTAATAATCAACTTAGGTATGTGCTGGTTTTGCCTGGGGCAGAGTTAATTTTTCTTCATAATAGCCAGTATGGGGCTGTGTTTTGGATTTGTTTTGGAGACTGTTGATAATACAGGGCTGTGGTGGTTTAGCCCGGATCACCACACAGTTTCTTGCTCACCCTTCCCCTACCCAGCAGGGCGGGGGAGAGAAATTGGGAAGAAAGGAAAACTCGTGGGTTGAGATAAAAACAGTTTACTAAAATACTAAAAACTACCAAGCTAACAGAATATAAGGATATTAATATATACAAAATATACAAAATGAACAATGTACAGTTTCTCACCACCCAGTGTCGGAATGACCGATGCAGCCTGTCCTGAGCAGCAATCACGGAAACGACACCGAGCAGCAAGCAAAGAGGGGGGAGAGCAAGCCAGCAAGGTAGAGGGAACGATGCCAGCAAGCAAGAGAGAAGAAAAGGATGCCAAGGGTGCCCGAACGGATACGCGAATGGAATGGATGCCAGAAAAGAATGCCCGAAAAGAATGCCCCCTCCCATGGGCAACCCCCCACTTATATACTGAGCATGACGTTTATGGCATGGAATACTCTCTTTGGCCAGTTTGGATCAATTATTCTGTCTGTCTTTTGCCCAGCTTCCCGCATCTGCACATTAATGAGACTTTAACGAGACTTGGAAAGCCAGACAGTGTCCTTGGTCTCATTAACAACAACTCGTATCATCAGAGTGTTTTTATCAACATTCTTCACACATGAAATACAAAACACACTGGCTACTGAGAAGGAAATTAACTCCATCCCTGCTGAAACCAGGACAGTTAACAAGACAGGGGTTATTGTTGAGCTAGCATGAATTGGCAGAACAAGAGTTCTGGTTTTTAACAAAATGTTCTAACTTGACTAACTGCAGAGAGTGGCCCACAGGGGCCCACCCCTCTGCAGGGGTATGATATGCACTGAGACAGTTGCTTTTAAACACATATACTTCCTTATCTGGGAAACCAAAAATTAGCTACAATAGACAAGATAAAGCACTAAGGTTATGTAACCTAACTGGTTGTTTATCGAAGACTGACCATATAACGTATGGAAAGTTTGATAAAATCACTATATAAGCTAACTGAAATTTTACCTCGTCAGAGGTGCATTTTTTTGGGTGCAAACCCTATGCTCTCCCCGGCAGTGAAAATAAAAGTGCTTTGGCTTACAGTTCGTCTGTGAGTCGATTCCTTGAATCACTAGAGGAGGACTTGCTGAAGAAGGATTAATGCAATTCCACAAAAAAAAAAACAAAACACTAACAAAAGATAACTTCTTTAGTAGAAGAGCTTTACAATTTATCAAAAATCTTACAGAGACCAAGTTATAATAGGACAGAGTTTGTCCAGAGGAGTGTAAGGTTCTCTCTGAGCTTTGTAGAACTTAGTCAAGACTTAACAGGAAAACTTCTAATTTGGGAGAAAAAAGTATGACATTAGAGGTCCATCATTTTATCAGAATTTACACGGGCCTTGGGATTTTTAGGAAGATGTCTGATTTCATAATGTGTTTGCATTGTAGTCTACAATCTTTTTCCTTATTCAGTTAGTGAGAAAACTTTGACTTGCAAGTATGGTAAACTACAATTTGTGGAGCTAGCTCAGTGATTGTTTTTTATGCACCACTAATTACAGAATCCCTCTACACACAATATCACACTGCTTTCTGGATTTAGTCACTTGTGAAGTTGTAATGGCTTGTACCTTAAGGAAATTTAGCTCCTCAAATGCAAATAGTTACATCTAGTTCCAAAGCATAATCTTGCACTTTCACAACATTTATTTATAGAACATGAGTGGACTGAAATAGAACGTAAGTTAACCCTACTGTTTCAAAGACTACTATACGTGTAGACTGGCCCATGGTACGTTTTACCACTGGTACTAATTGTAAAAACATTGTCTACTAAAATAAAATAAAATTGTCAGCTAAAATAGCAACAACCTAAAATAGACCATTGCCCCGACAATCACTTCTATTTTGAAGACTTCTGAATATTATTTTGTACCTTATAATAGTATCTACTAGTGTGTTTAAGGCAGATGTTAACAATGGTTGATTTTAGATGTAGGTAAATTAGGTTTCTTGTGGAGGCGATGGGGAGAGAGACGTCTCAGCAGGCAGTTTGCAGCCCTGGGCTTCCTGGACATAGCCTTTCTGAAGACTCACCACCTCCCCAGCCAGCAACAGCAAAATCACAATTATTCCTCCATCTGGAATACCGTGTGTGCCCATAAAACATCATCTCTTCCGTAATATGAGAAGGCAAACTTAACAAAAGCAACTAGGAGGCTGAAGATAGCCTGTGGAGTCTTCACACATGACCTGTACCCGCACCTCAATTTTGTCACATTTGACCATGGAGACAATGATGCCACCCAGCAAGAACCCATCTACTGTGTTTTTCTTCCCATTCCCTGCTGGAGCTGCAAAGTGAGGTCCTATCCTTAAAATTAATCTCAGGATGGAAGATCTTAAGTGTTATGAAAACTGAAAGGATCTGAGAAATGTATCTTGTTTAATCTTTGTAGAATAAATCAGAGCAGTCTGATTTACAGATGTGTGAAGATGCAATGAGCATTTCTGTAATAAAATTTCATGCTCCCAAATATAATAAAAGAAGTATTCATTCTGCATGAAGACAATTTCTCAAAAGAAATTGATTTGATTATGCTCCAATAGTTAGTTAGATCATAAATCCAGAAATGAGAATCAAAGGTGACAGGATTAGTGGAGGGATAATACCAGAATCCTGTTATCATACCTTATATAAAACAATGGGGTGCAATCTACATTTTCCAATATGAACTTAAAGAGCCTAATCTTTCAGTGTAGATAGCATTGTCGAAAAATTTTATACCATACCACAATATCTCTTTAAAATACTAGTCACCACATCTATGTTTCTGTGTGTTCCTTGTAGTGTTTCTATGTTTTTGTACCACAATCCCCTCAAACATTTTCAAGCAATCTCTAGGAAAAGTTAGTGCTAACTGTAACTTTTCTGCAGAATCTGTTTTAAAGTATCCATTACTATTCAGTAGGAGTTCTTGTTAATATTAATTGCAAATCAACGCTATGTTTGCAGTTTTAAATCATGCTTTTTAATCCTAGCAATTGTATTTTAATAGCTTCTTTAGCAAGAGATTTTTAGAAAAAAAAAAGAGTTGGAAGAGAAAAGTTTTTCTTGTCCCTAAAAATATTTTACCAATTGTCCAGTTGGAAATCAAGATTATAAATCAAAATTGAAAGCATTTTCATAAAGCACAGGTAAGTATATATATAAACACTCCTGTTCAGGCTAGGTTTAGAGCTGTATCTGTGGGGATCATTTTGATATGGTTTAGGCTGGTATGAACAGCAACCACTTTGCAATGTTTGAGACTAAAAGAATGAGTCCTGCGAGAAGTACTTGTGTTTATCCTGATAAAGGATGCACTTATGACTGTGAAAAGGAGGCTCCAAGGCCACAACAGCACCATAAGCAGTAACTGTAGAGGTTTAGAAGACAACAGAAGATTCAATAGAGCTTGGAACAAAAGATGCTGACGGAATAATTAGTAGTTTAGGTTGTCTGTAGGATTGTAGAAGGTAGGTAAGGGAAGCGTGGGTGGAATGAGAGTTTCTTTCCCTGTCAATCCTTTAAATCTCACATAATGAAAAATTATTCCTTCTTAGGGCTTATCTCAATTACTTTTTTTACACAGATGATACAATTTGAAGTGCCAGGACTCCAGTCCTCGGAGTTAACCGTACTTTCCTGGAGGGTCAGAGCTTAAGAGCTGAACTGAACCTTTAAAAGAGCTAGGGATCTTCACACATGGAAGCAAAATGGTGTAACACACTTTCTGGTGTTTAAGGTTAAGCTGCCTATGGAGTTGTTAATTGTTCCACTCCAGATTCTTAACTCCAATTTGTCTCTGTAACTCTACAATAGCATTTATTTGAGTATATATTTTGACTGTAAATCCTTACAAAAATGAAGTTTACTAGAAATCTTCTTTGGCATGATTCATTGTAATTTCTGACATCCACACAAAATTTTATCCGTATTTCTGATACAGTAAGCTCTGATCCAGCAGCCAGAATTTTTCTCTTATATGGACTTTGAGACCTTGTGGTATTCCTAGGGACAAACTGAATTACAGTATAGATTGAAATTTCCTTTTCCTCACAAAATAGTGGCTATTTCAAATAACAATTTGCACACTTACTTAGATTTAAACATAGAAGTAGTAATATGGATGTGAACAAGCTAAATATCTACAGTTATATTTATATTCACTATAATGGAAAGGACATTTTTATTCTATTTTGTGAGACACAGATAACAAAAAAAAATCTCAAAAATAAAATTAAACCAATTGGACTATTCAGGACTGGATTGTGATACTTTTATTCATAGCAATTTTGTTTTGACTGATGCCAATGACATTCTGGGCAGCTGCATCAACACAAGTGTGGCCAGCAGGTCCAGGGAGATGATTCTGCCCCTCTACTCTGCTCTCGTGAGACCCCACCTGGAGTACTGCATCCAGCTCTGGAGCCCCCAACATAAGAAGGATGGGGACCTGTTGGACAGAGTCCAGAGGAGAGCCACGAAGATGATCAGAGGGCTGGAGCACCTCTCCTGTGAGGACAGGCTGAGAGAGTTGGGGCTGTTCAGCCTGGAGAAGAGGAGGCTCTGGGGAGACCTTATCACGGTCTTCCAGTACCTAAAGGGAGCTTGTAAGAAAGACAGGGAGAAACTCTTGAGCAAGGCCTGTTGTGATAGGATGAGGGGTAATGGTTTTAAAATAGAGGGAGGTATATTCAGATTGGACATAAGGAAAAACATTTTTACAATGAGGGTGGTAGAACACTGAAATAGATTGCCTGGAAAGGTGCCAGATGCCCCATCCCTGGAAACATTCAAGGCCAGGTTGGACGGGGCTCTGAGCAACCTGATCAAGTTGTAGATGTCCGTGCTCCTTGCAGGGGGGTTGGACTAGATGACCTTTAAAGGTCCCTTCCAACCCTAACCATTCTATGATTCTATGCTTGGAGCGAACCATGCTGATCAATGTGGATAAACGTGGCATGGCTAGAAATAAGAGCTGACTTTGATGGTATTTAAGTCAGCTCTTAGAACTACTTCTTATATTGTCCCTAAGAAAACAGAACTTTAAGTGAAATAAGTTCCCTGAAAATGCAACTTATTGTGTATATTCCAGGTGGAATGGAAATGAACCACAGAAATCAGGACACATAGGCTTTTAGCCTCGGTACTTCAGAAGATTTAGCTTAATTTCTTATATAAGTAGCATATACCAGTATGCACATATGCATGTGCAGATATGTATGTGTGCTTTGGATGTATATTTGGAGCCAGAAATATCTTACCCACCAAAGAAGACTATTAGATTTTTAAATCAAATTCTAAACACATTTCAACCCCACAATTATATATATATCTCCAGCTTGGAATTATGAGCTAACAAATGATGTTGCTGAAAAAGTTACTTTACTGGCTTCAAATTAAAAAAGTGCAAGTGTTCCTCTAATAATGACCATATTTATCCCTTGTAGGGGCATCAACTTTTTTTTCAGCCTGCTTATAGGCCTGCAAAAGGCATTCATGGTGAGAAAGCCAGGACCTGGTGAGAAAGGAAATTTTGATAGTGGCTCTTGAACCAATAAGGATTCCTATGCAGGGACATTAGAAAGAGAACTTTATTTTGACCTGAGTGGGTATGTGGGTGGAGGTAGTGGGCCACCGCTGGAAGTGGGAGGCAGGCAGAGATGCCCACTTCCGTTCTGCTCTACATTAACCACCCCAGCTGCTGAACAGAACAGAGCTAGTGAAAAGCACCGTTGCATTTACAGTTAGGAGAGCTGAAGCTGTCAATAAAAAGACTCCCTGCATGCTCTTTTCAATAGATCTGTGAAGTTACTCTGCAAGCTTCATGTCTCCAGAGAATATCCATTCTGCCAAATCCCAGGATGCAAAATAGACACTGCCTAAAGTTTTTGTAGAATAAATTATATTTTGTTCTTAACCTCTTGTGAATTTCCTTTTGCACTGATAATTATTGTTACTCCAGTACCTGACTGTGGAGAAATGTCCTGAATAAACCCCACTGCCCAGCACAGACCCATGGCTCATGACTTGTTGTACATCCAGGTCAACCTTTTGTTAGATACCACTAGAAACTGTTTTATAATAGTAGTTGAAAATGTTGTGCTCAACCAAGCACATGCTCTGTCTGTGAATATTTAAGGAGGGATTTTTAAAGCTCACAGCTTTCAAATTAATCTCTTTGAAACAAATATTTGTGGGAGGGATCTCATCCTTCAAATGGTGGCTATAGGTAATGGACACTGAGATTACGAACCAGACCTGCAGAAATTCACTATTCTTTGCCTTTTTTTCCCGAAGTGTTCACTAGTATTCCCACTGGAGATGAGAGCTTCCCAGGCTTTTTGGCATGTGGGCTTGTAGGAGGTTTTAACCCACCTACATCTGCACTGAGTAGCTACAATATGGATATCTCTACCTACTCAGGAAGATGACAGAATTTAATCCAAAGAAGGTATATTTGCCACTAATATATCGGGGAGGTCATGGGTTGTAACTTACAGTCCACAATAAAGGCTACAACTATAAATATAACATACTTCCTTTGCATATTATTCTGTGTATTTCTTCATCTCTAAGCAAATTAAATTTTCAAGTATATAGTCTTAGTTTTCTTTAAAAATTTATCAAAATATGAAAGCAACTGTAATCTGTACATTCAATCTGCCTACAATTTTTTGAAATATCATAAGCATGCATTAGCATACTAGCAAATATATTAATATATGTTCAAAGGGCCTCCCTCCCTCTTTATTTGAATTGTGCCAAAGGATTGGCCAAAAATGCAGAGAAATTTGAGAAAAAGTATACTGCTTCTGAGAACTTGGGATGACTGACAACATGGGCATAATCAACAGGACAATGAGAGAAAAGAAAATGCAATGTAACTGAATAGACTAGTTTAGTACGTCTTCTTTCTTTGTAATCTTGAAATTTCTTCATAATGACCTACAGTCATCCAAACGTAACAGTATTTCTACAGTGGCAAGATTGGAGATTCCAGCAAAACTAGAGAACAAATTCAAGGGAAACAAGAGGTGATCAAGGTCTGCACCCAAGACTGGAATGGATATGAGTTTGTCCATTTGTTTGGCAATACTCTGTCTTTTGCGTAGCATAGAATCATAGAATCTCTCAGGTTGGAAGGGACTCATAAGAATCATCACATCCAACTCCCCGCTCCTTGCAGGACTACCAAAAACTAAATCGTATGACTAAGAACATTGTTTACATGCTCCTTGAACTCTGATAGGCTTGCTGTTGTGACTGCTTCCCCAGCGACCCTGTTCCAGTGACTGACCACCCTCTCAGTGAAGAACCTTTTCCTAAGGTCCAATCTGAACTTCCCCTGGTGCAGCTTCATTCCATTTCCTCTGTCCTGTCGCTGCTCACTAGAGAAAGGACATTAGCACCTCTCACTCCGCTGCTCCTCTTGAGGAAGGTGTAGACTGTGATGAGGTTACCCTTCAGCCATCTCTAAGCCAAACAAATCAAGTGACCTCAGCCACTACTCCTGTCTTGCCTTCAAGATCTTTCACCATCTTGGTCACCCTCCTCTGAACACACTCTAATAGTTTGATGTCCTTCTTACATTGAGGCACCCACAGCTTCACACAGTACTCAAGGTGGGGCTGCACTAGCACAGCATAGAGTGGGATAATCACCTCCCTCAACTGGCCAGCTAATGCTGTGCTTGATTCACCCCAGGACACGGTTGGCCCTTTTTGGCTGTCATAGTCAACTTGACATCAACCCAGACCCCCTGATCTCTTTCAGTGGCACTGCTCTCCAGACTCCCATTCCCTAATTCATGTGTATAACTCGGATTACCCTGTCCCAGGTTGGAGAATCTGGCACTTGCTTTTTTAAAATTTCATTCAGTTGGTGATTGCCCAGCTCTATAGTCTATCTAGATCTCTCTATAAGGCCTCTGTATCCTGGAAGGAGTTCACAGTTCCTCCTAATTTAGTAACATTGGAAAACGTACCTAATGTACATTCAATTCATGGGTTCAGATCCTTTATATAAACATTGAAGAGCACTGGCCCTAAAATTGAACCCTGAGGAACCCCTCCAGTGACTGACAGCGAGCCTAATGTAAGCCCATTTAACATAACCATTTGAGCCTGACCTGTCAGCCAATTGCTCACCCAGCATATTATAGACTTGTTGAGCTGTATGCTGGACATTTTATCCTGAAGGGTACTCTGAGAGACAGCATCAAAAGCTTTCCTAGAATCCAAAAAACGCACATCTGCTGACTTCCCTTGGTCAACTAGATGGGTGACTGCAACTTTCTGTGGCTATGGTGTCAAAGAAAATCCAATATCAATTCACCAACCTGTGTGGAATCTTTACCATGTGGCAAATAGTCTGGAATTGTCACAATGTCATTTTTACACTCTTTGATTCTTCTGAATAACGTATGTAAAATGAGCCTTGGGGGAATGTCAAAAGGCTGCTTTTGCACTGCTCAGAATGGCAGGCTAATAGCCTCAAACGATGGCTTTTATGACATTCATCTTTATGAGAGAGTCTTAGAGTAACCATGTGAAACTAGAAGGGCACTGAAGATCAACGGATGAGAACAGGTGGAGGCCAAGTGAAAACTGAAGCTTTTTGCATTCACTATTGTTATCTGATGACTATTTTGCTCTGTAACTTAGCTTACTGGACCTATGATAGTGGGCTGGCTGCTCATCCTCAAAAGAAGTCTTGGCATAAAATGTCAAGTGAAAGAAGTAAATAATTAAACTACAGATTAGAACTAAGTATGAACAGTCGCTATCTATTTTTTTCTTTTAGTTCTTGCAAAAAAGGACAAAAGAAAATTGTATTACACTCCAGGTTTTGTGACTCTAGGATAATCTAGCAAAACCCTTGTCATCAGGGATAGCCTACTAATGACAGTGCAGTGCATTAAAATTCCTTTCTGTTCATTATCATTAAAATCTGGTTTTATAGCCATGCTTTATCTAACCTTATGTGCCCAATAGGATGTTAATTAATTTGATGAAAATTCTCAGTTAATTAGTATGAAGTACAATAACATCTGTTATGTCATTCAGAAAACATTTAATGATGATAATTTTCAATCTGGTATTTAAATTAATATTATTCAGGTTTTTTTTTTTTAATTGAGTGAAAATTTTAAATTCCCTGCAGTTTTATGGATGAGAGATGCCTTTGTTTTTACATAATTATTAATACATTAAAACTCAGAATATGATACTTGCAGAATGATCATTTTAAATTCTACTGTTTTTATAACATAGATGGGCTAAATTATTCCTATTTTTTTTTTCCTTCCTGTATATATCATTCCTTTTTTTTTTTTTTCTTCCTGCAGAGAATTTTATCTATATTGACTATATAATTCAACCCAGAGATACGGCCTCATCTGCAGATCGAACTGAAAATGGTGAGTGAAAAGATCTGCATCCTGACATCCATTTTCTGATATGCTGTAAATCTTTGGATCAGGTCACTCCATCTACACATCCCTTTACTACTTTGCAGTGCTCTTCCTACTAGAAATATAAGCTCTTCTAAGCAGTTCTTACTTTTGTACACAGCACAATGGAGCCCTCATATCCACTGGGGACTTTAAAAGAAAAATAGAGGACTGGAACCAGAGTGACTGTTAGCATGATCTGATCTGTGACTAATCTCTAAAGAGTTTGAATTTTGCATCATCATGCTGCAGGATTGTTAACATTATGTGGGGAGCAGTAGGACTGAAGACAAACTGGGAGGCTGGCTTTTCTGGTCCATTCTGATAGCTGTGACAAATAGTGACTAGTGGTGCACACTTCAAAAGAAAATGTGTTAAACAGTGCCTGCAAGAGATCTGCAGTCTATGGCTTGTAATCAGTCTTACTACCAGACTCTCAAAGGTCTCAAATAATAAAAAAAATTTGCAGCAACATGGTTGTCCTCCCTTCCTGTCACTGATGTCGAGTGGTGAAGCTCCACTAGAAAAAAATATAAGAAATGCTAACGTAGAATCAGTAATCTGGAATAATAGCTGCTAATTCTGCTCAGAGCAAATTTACATAGGCTAAAAGAAGCATCTGCCTCTACCTAGACTAGTGCCAAAGTCATGATTTAAAGAGAAATGCTAATGTTGTCGAAGTCCTGCTTCCAGGGGACATCCAACCCTTCCCTGTTACTTATTCACATAATATCAGGATATGGCTTTGTCATGAAGAATTCCTCTCTCCCTCAAGATTGCTAGGAATTAAGTTGCTTCTATAAGCATGTGGCACATGTAGCTTATCTACATGGCATTCTGCATTCTCTAAAGCACACCAGAAACATTCCAGTCAGTGTTGTTTTCCTTTGAACTCTGGTTCTAGGTTTTCTATTAATTGCAAGTTTATTTAATAAATCAATCCACAGGCCAAAATCCTAAAAACAAAAGGTCAAAAATTAATTTTAAAAGTTTGGGGTTTTTTTTTCAGTTTTAATATATAATTATAAGCCATTCTATATGCCTGGAAGATGATCACTAGAAGATTGTTTGGAGCACACTGATTAAATATTTGAGCCTAAGACATTGATATTCATTACTTCGAAGAAAAATTTTATCATTTGTAGGTTTGAGTAGGTTCTTTTGAAATGATGTAAAGAACTTGCGGTTAACCTGAGGTTTATTTATGTCACTCAGCCTTCCTTCCTGTTTTGCAACTGAAATATAAAGCTTTTCTAAGCTCAAATTGTGTGGCCAAATATCACAAAATGAGAAACACTCTTAGCATTTGTTTAGGCAGCTTACAAGACAGAAATACGTAGCACTTTTTGTGGAATATGGCTGTTCTAGTGGTACTGGCAGGGTAGCAGTTATGTGCCTCTGGGGTCAGGCATGGCCCTGCTCATAGGGCAGCAAGCAGAGTATGATGTTTGCATGCATTTTCTCTGCTTTCTATGGCATACTAGCATTCATGTATTCTGCATAAAGCCTGAAAGTTAGGATTGAGTGTGTTATGCCAAAAGGGAACAAAGGTGAACAGAAATTGGGCAAAATCAAGAGGGAGTACATTCCATACAGCACAGACCAAGCACCCTTACCCACTTTGCTGCATACTATCATGCAATGGGGCACCTCCCACGCAAAAATGTTTGGATTTTTCTTTTGCAAATGGTTTCTGCCCATTAGATTTTTTTTTCCCCATTTGGTTCCATTCCTCATATTCACAGAATTAAGAGAAGTTTCAGACCACCACAGATTATTATTTTTTTTATTACTGCTCACATGCAGTGTTTTTTAAGTATGCAGTGTTTGGCAAGTAAGTGTGAAGGCTGTGGAGAAACAAGGCAGTGCTGCATTTAAGGTTTTTCTTTTCCTTCTTTTTTTTCCTTAATTTCAGAGTCATTCCTTAGAACAAATATTTTTGCCTAATTGTAGTATATGATGTTGAGAGGACACTTTCCAACTGCAATATTTACAAAGCTTTTATTGTGTAACCTTAATTAAAGGTAAAGTGCATTTTTAGTTCCTAAGATGGGTAATAAATACAATCAAAGTGCTCTTTGCAGTGGTTTTTTTTTTCCATTAGTTAAATCCACTAAGTTTCCATTAATTATGAGTAGCAATACTAATACATAAGCCCAATAATACATGCCATTTAGAAAGCTCTTTTAGGTAAGTGTAGTGCCTGTTTTCTGTTGTTGCTTTAATGTAGAATGTCTGTGGTGCAGCTGTTAAAAAAATAATCCAGTTCACTTCTGGAAATCAGAATGTAACATTTGTGAATGTTTTACTGCTTAATGAAAGCAGAAGGTAATGACCCTTTTACTCACTAACATGCAACATGGTGCTGGCTGTTTCCAGCTATCAGGAGGATCTGTAGGAATGCAGGTGTCTTTAATACATCGTACTTGGAATACATATTTTGCTTTATGCTGAGAGAGAAATTTATCCCCTCCCAGTCTGTGTGATGCTCTCAGCAGTACCTACAGGACATGCATCCCGCTGTTGCAAACAGCCCTGCATGTCTTTACCTTGCTTGCATGAGCTCATCCCTGTCTTGGGCAGCCACAACTGCATAGAGGCCTTATGGTAGCTCTGGACACTGGCTGCCTTGCCATGGGGTGGCAGCAGGACAAACGCCGCCTTCCTGTGGTGTCTGCACCCGGCGCACTGCAGGCAAGCTGCACTCCGTGGTCCCCCAGTGTCCCATGATCCCCTCCGTTCCTGCATGCTGTCCCTCCTGGGCAGTCCTTGAAGCACAAGCACACCCCCGCTCCAAACATGCATTCCAGTGCATCCCTCCAGCTCAGCAAGTTGTTGCACATGAGGAAGAGGGGCAATTTGCAGTATGAAGGTTTTGTAACCAAGTCCCTGCCAGGAACTCCTCTGCTCCCTGGCACACCAGCCTGCCTGGCTCCACCACACTTGGAACAGTGTAAAGGGCCACAGGAGATTTCCCCAGGCTAAAATGTACACCTACAATAAGCATATTTAGAGAGAAGGGGAAAAATCAGATGTTGGTATCCCATCAGTTCCTTTGAACCTAGTCCAAGAGAAGTGCTCTGGCAGACAAGGCTGAGAACCTGGGAACCCAGCCTCAGGAGGCTGAGCCTGCACAGAGAGATGTAAACTCTTTGGCCCAGTGGTGAAGCAACACAGCAGAAATGGCAGCTTCCCTCCAAAGCTGCTCTGGAGGGGTGACCACCCATTCAACTGCAGTACCCCTACCCCAGGTTTCGCACAGGGAGCCAGCGGCTGCAGCACTGCCTCACTGCACCCCCTCTCCTCTGCTCCAGCATCTCCCAGCCGAGCTAGACCAGAAGCTTCCTTGCAGTGTGTTTCTCCAAATTCTGCCTTGGAAAGGGGTCAGAACTCAAAACCATTCTGGAATTAGAGGGTCTTGTATAAAAGAGACTTGGCCCCTCCTGGCACCCAAGTGCAGCACCTGTGGCTTGGGCACAAGGAAAAGCTAGTTGGATGCAAGAACTGTCCTGCACTCAGGCATGTCTACGAAGAAATGAAAATCCACCATTCATTCATAGAAACTGTGTATACAATACCAGAGTGTCTTCAGGTGCTTCTGCTGCTGATCACAACAGACCGAGCATGTTTTGCAGACACATAGGTGAAGGAAGCATTTATCTCTCATATGAGAACGCTAGTATCTTATCTGAAAAAACAATTTCCACATGGATGGAAACTACAGCTCGGGAATCATCATTCAAAATCTGACATTTTTTTTTCAGCATGATTTACTGTTGTGAGGACAGAGTCAGGACTAGGAGCCACCATTCTCCCAGAAGCTGGGGAAGAAACCCATTAATCTGCACAGAGCTAATGGGATGCTGTCCCTCCACATTGCTCTACAGCCTTCCCTCCCTTTGGAGGTACAGCTGTCTTGGCTCAGGTGGGACATGTGCACAGCAGAAATCCATCCTGCCCTCTGCACCATTTTTTGCTGATGGGAAAATAGACTACAAGTAACAATGATGCCTTAAGGAAAACCAGTTTCTAGTAGCTCCTACAAAAGTCTGTCCAACCCACCTGGCCCTTTGCCACAGCTCACTGCTGCCAGAGTACGTCCTGAGTGGTTTCTGTATAAAGCAGGTTCTGTGGTACAAAATAGTCTGCAACTCTTCTTCACCAAGCACCTTCCTTTCCTTATTTACCATGTCAATCTTTCAGCACTTCGCCAATCCCTTTCCTATTTGGGGGTTTGTTTTTATGAAGGGATTTTTCCTTAGTTTTATTTTAGAGTTTTCTGTCTGAATGTACATTTCTGGATGTACATCACAGTTAACGACAGTATTGCTAAAATGCACAGAAGGTGAAGATCCCCTACCCCCAGAGTCGACTCCCCTGCACTGCTAAACAAAGTATGTACATCTGCTTTCCTCCAGAGGGAAAGCATGTGGCAATAAAGTGAAGAGATTCTGACAACAGAGAAAATAAAAAATTGGCATAGGAAATCTGAAGCCGAGGAGCTACCAATGACAGATTCATCCTGAGACAAGGGAAGCATCATACAAGCCATAATACTGGAGCGGCAAGTGCCACCATTTGTAATTAATATATTTTGCTCCTTCATTCACACTGTTTTTCTCAACATATCCTGTGTATCAAACCAAGGAGGGGACAGGGAAACATATTTACAGTTCAATGTGTTACTAACATTGTGGTTTCTGGAATAGCCTCTCAATGTCTTAGAGTCCCTGAGGAAGTTTACTACAGATATACTTTGAAATTCTGAAGTTTATTTTTTAAAAATGCTTATATTATATTAAAACAATTTTATCAGTGTCATTAAACTGATTACACTAATGAGCTGCAAAGCTACTGAACTCTCAGATAGAACTTCATAAATCCGGGACTTAATTTTCCAGAAGAGAAAAATATTTGAACATGTGCCTAATCAGAAACATTGAATGCTAACCTAACCTCTCTTACTTCAGTGCAAGGACAATTAGGTCACAGTGAACACTTTGGACAATTCTGCCTGAAGTACACTGTATGTATTCATTACACTAAAACCCAAAGCACTTAAACACAAAAGAAATGCAAACACAGGGAAATCAAATTTCATGCAGAGCTTCACACTGTGTTTTTTTATTATTGTGCAAATTTCTTCATGTCCTTTGGCAGGAAGGATGTAAATGTGCCCTATTAATTACAGACTTGCCCATGAAATCACTAACTAGCCTATGTCTTTGTTTGATCTAAATGAAGACACTTCTGAGAAAGACCTGTTTAGTACACGAGGGTGAGGAGGAGACAGGCAGCAGGAGACTGCCATCATCAAGAGAAACAAACTGCAAATAGACGACTTCCTCCGTCCTCCTCTTGCTCATGTCCTCCCCTCCTTCCATGGTGGTCAGACCACCAGCTCCAAACCCAGACTTCTACCTCATCCCAGGAAATGGCAGCTGCAGTTTACAGATTAGGGTACCAGGACCTTCTGCCACAGGCTCCTGGACACAGGCTGCAGATGAATGAGCATGGTTATGGAGATAAATTGCTGCAAACTGTGGCCTTGACAGCATTCAAAGAAGCACAGCACTAAATGAAATAGCCTGAAAAAAAAAACTTGACTGCAATTTAGCAATTTAGGTTTTTCAGAAACGTACAAAAAACATCAGTCCTGTTGCTGTGTGGTTTAACATGTGGCACAAAGCACAAAACTGCCATGGCAAATACAGGACTAGAAGCTACTCCACTTCCTCACAGTAAGTGATTTCTTATTAATTTCACAGTTTAGTTAATTTATAAGGGGAAATGTAGTAATTCTGTTCATAGGTTACCAAATATGATGGCAGGTGGCAAAATTGAACCCTTGGAACAATTACTTTTAAATACTAGCGGAATTATTTCTGGTATATTTTTCAGAAAGGATTTGTTTGAAGTTGTTCTTCACTATAGTTTTCAGCACTGCTGTGCAGGACCTATTTCATTAGTAAATAAAGGGAGCAGGAATATGGGGTTAGAGTTTGCCCTGGAAAACACAAGAAGCAAGATTAGAAAATCAATGCTTTTCATTTTGAAAACTTCAGCTTTCACTTGTGCATTCAGGGCATTCTTTTTTTTATTTTTCTCTCATTTCTTTAGGATTCAAAAAAAAAAGGAATGCATGTAGGATGGATTGATTAGGTTCCAGGCTAAGAGGTCTCTATGTGCCAGCAATTGAAACACTGAGAAATTAGCTTCTGCAGTTAAATGTTGCGCTCAAATTTATGGAGTAATAATTGGGATGAAGGCTCTTCCAAAATGCTGGTAGTCTGGGCCCATATTCCAGAAAGCATCAGAATAATAGTCTGGGACCTGGGACAAGAAAAGCAAGGAAATTCTGTAGAAATGGTTTCTTAGGACTTTGTGGTGAAAGACCAGAAGACATGCCCAAAAAGGGGATTTTTTTTCTTTTTCTTTCAGCCCAGGATGTGGTTGGCTTTCTGGGCTAAAAGCACACATTGTCTACTCATGTTGAACTTCTCATCCACCAGCATTCCCCAGTCCTTCTCCTCATGGCTGTTCTCCATCCATTCTCTGCCCAGCTTATTTTTGTGCTTGGGATTGCCTCAACCCATATGCAGGACATGGGTCCTGGCACTTGACCTTGTTGCATTTCATGAGGTTTGTACAGGCCCAGCTGTCCAGCCTGTCAAGGTCCCTCTGGATGGTCCAGCATATCAACTGCACCACAGAGCCTGATGTCATCGATGAACTAGCTGAGAGTGCACTCTATCCCACTGTCCATGTTGCCGACAAAGATGTTGAACAGGGGCGGTCCTGACACCAATCCCCGAGGAACGCCACTCGTCACCGATCTCCACTTGGACATTGAGTCATTGACCACAATTCTTTGAGTGTGACCATCCAGCCAATTATCCGCTGAGTGTTCCATCCATCAAATCCATGTCACTCCAGCTTAGAGAGAAGGATGCCATGTGGGACAGTGTCAAATGCTTTGCACAAGTCCAGGTACATGATGTCAGTTGGTCATTCCTTGTCCACAGATGCTGTAACCCCATCATAGAAGGCCACCAAATTGATCAGGCATGATTTGCCCTTAGTGAAGCCATGTTGGCTGTCACCAATCACCTCCTTGCCTTAGTATGGTTTCCAGGAGGATCTGCTCCATGACCTTGCCAGGCACAGAAGTGAGACTGACAGGCCTGTAGTTCCCCGGGTCTTCCTTGTTTCCCTTTTTAAAAATGGGGGTTATGTTCCCTCTCTTCCAGTCATCAGGGACCTCAATGGACTGCCACAACTTCTCAAATACAATGGACAGTGGCTTGGCATCTTCATCTGCCAGTTCCCTCAGGACCCACGCATGCATCTCATTGGGTCCCATGAACTTCTGGACCTTTAGGTTCCTTAGATGGTCTTGAACCTGCTGTTCTGTTACAGTGGGCAGTTCCTCATTCTCCCAATCCCTGCGTCTGCCTTCTGTGACTTGGGCAATGTGGCCAGAGCCCTCACCAGCAAAGACTGAGTCAAAAAAGTCATTGAGTACCTCAGCGTTCTCCATGTCCTTGGTAACTAGGTCTCCCAGTTACTTCTGGAGAGGTCCCACATTCTCCCTGGTTTTCCTTTTACACCAGACATACCTATAAAAACTTTTCATGTTGCCCTTGATGTCCCTGGCCAGATTTAATTCTGTCAGGGCTTTAGCCTTCTTTATCTGATCCTTGGCCACTCAGACAACCTTTCTGTAATCTTCCCAGGCTACCTATCCTTGCTTCCACCCTCTGTAGGCTTCCTTCTTGATTTTCAGATGGTCCAGGACCATTTTTGCCCAACTTCATCTTAATTGGGATGCATCACTCCTGAGCTTGGAGGAGGTGATCCCTGAATATCAATCAACTTTCCTGGGCCCCTCTTCCCTCCAGAGCTGTAGCCCATGGCACTTTACACAGTAGATCCCTGCAGAGGCCAAAGTCTGCTCTCCTGAAGTTCAGGGTAGAGAGCTTGCTCCGTGCCCTCCTCGCTGCCCCAAGGAACTTGAACTCCACCATCTCAAAGTCACTGCAGCCAAGGTTGCCCTTGAGTTCCATACTCCCCACCAGCCCCTCCCTGTTGGTGAGAACAAGGCCCAGAATATGACCTCTCCTTATTGGCTCATCTATCTCTTGCAGAAGGAAGTTATCATCCACACATTCCAGAAATCTCCTGGATTGCTTATGCCCTGCTGTGTTGTGCTTCCAACAGACATGGGGTGGTTGAAGTCCCCCATGAGGACCAGGCCTTGTGACCATGAGGTTGCTCGCATCTGTCCATAGAGGGCCTGGTCCACTCTGTCCTCCTGGTCAGGTGGCCTGTACCAAAGCCTCACTGTAATGCCACTTGTCTCTGACCTCCCTTTATTCCTGACCCATAAATTCTCAATCAGGTCCTCATCCATCCCCAGGCAGAGCTCCATGCACTCCACCTGATCATTGACATACAGGGCAACACCCCTCCTTGTGTCCCCTGCCTGTCCTTCCTAATTTCCTCTCTGAAGTTTAATTAATTCAATTTTCAGTTATATCGGAAAGTGTTATTTAACACTTGGGACTTCTTTCTAAGTTCCTGGGTAAGATCTACCAAATACACCCACCAGCAGTCAGATAGGCTGCTTTTGTCAAAACAATCCATTGCTGCATGAGATGAACGTAGTTTCATCTTTGGATGTGTTCCATTTGAATTTTCTGATTCTAAAGATAGTGAGGAAACTAGTGCCAGAAGCATGTAGATGAGGGATTATTTGGCTCTGGTGCAAGAAGTTCTCTGAATATTGGTACTGGCTTTGTTTTCAATTTCTGTGTTCTGCAATAGATTGATTAGAAGAACAGAGTAAGATTATCTGGAGCTTATTTAAAAATTCTCTGTACTGCTGTATTGCTTACTCTGCTTTCTGATTATTAAATACAAAAGACATTAGCCCTACCTGGGCTTAAATTTTTAGTGATGAAAAACAATTACACCCCTGAAACTGATCTGTTATATATTTGCTAATGTCTTGTCAAAAACCGAAAATAAACCTAACTTACATACAGGGCTGGCACTTGCATGCTTCCTCTCAGAGGATGTCTAAGCAAGATTTGAAATTATTGACACAGAGCTTAGTTCATTGCCATCAGGGGAATTACAGTGGGCAATTATTAAATCCTTGAGTAATTGCAGCCTTCAACATAAAAAACTGAAAAGCATATTTGAGGTATTTGCACTGTAATCTTGACAACTTCTGTGCTATTTTTTCCAGGCCCATGACTTCTTGTACAAAAATAGGCAGATGCTCATCTGTAGATAAGCCTGCCTTTCTTAATTGTTTGTAGTTCTATAACTTCATTTCATTTAAGTGCTGAACTGTAGTTTTGAGTTTCCCATCACTCTCTTTTTTTTTTCCTCATCTCTGACTTAATTTTGTGAGCAATATGAGAAAAAAAAAATCCTGAATTGTTGCCTTACTGAGCTTATTTACCAGGTGTATCCAGACAAGGTAGCTCTGAAAGTATCTTTTTGGTATTTGAAGTAGTTTCATGGTGATAGTGATGTCATGCTGTTTACTCTATAGTACAGAAGGACAAAATCTCCAAATATCTCTTTGCAGAACTCAGGGCTCGAGTTGCAGGAAGGACTTGCACAGAATAGAAAAAATATTTTTCTTTCTTTTTTGAGTCCAGAGCAAAGGGTCAACTCTTGTTTTCATGAACTGCATGCCTTTAAAGCCATAAATCACAGTTTAGATTTCTGAACATGGCAATAAAAATTAGTGGAGTTTGTAGGCAAGCCTCCATACATAAAGTATGCTTTTGATATGGAAAGAGGTAGAGTGCAACTCAAGGTGAAGCCCAAATGATGAATGGAGTTTACTGCCAATGATATTATAACTTTGATGGGAAGTACAACTATATCAACAAGGAGTATTTTTGTCCTACAAGGTAAGCTATGAAAAGCAAGACTCTGTCAGCACTAACTGTAATTTTCTTGGCTTTTGGCAATTGAGAGCAGGCTCCACTATATTTAATATCAGAAGTATGCTTATTTTTAAGTGGAGAAGGATGAGGAAGGCAAAACCAGCAACAAGAATTTTCCTAGGTATTTTTTTTCATGTAGCCGCCATTCTGTAGTGGTGAGCATATTGTGAATGGTGGATTAGACCAAATACATAGGCTATCACCTCAGCTAGAGAGAACTGAAAAACAGGATACCACAATAAGGCCTTTAAAGCCTCTAAAGCCTAACTCCAGAGGATGTGTGGGAAGGTGTAACCAGGTGTCCTGATTTTGGCAAGGATGGAGTAAATTTTCCTCTCAGTAGCCGGTGTGTTTTGGATTTCTTATGTGAAGAATGTTGATAAACACCCTGATGACATGTGTTGTTGCTAGTGACAGTGTCCTGCTTTCCAAGTCTCACTAATGTGCAGAGGCAGGAAGCTGCGAGAAAGACAGACAGAATAATTTACCCAAACTGGCCAAAGAGAGTATTCCATGCCATAAATGTCATGCCCAGTATGTAAGTGGGGGTTGGCTGGGGGTAGGGGGGAGGTGATATCTGCCTTCCTGGCATCCATCCCTCTCTCTCACTCACCGGCATTGTTCCTTCTACCTTGCTGGCTCCCTTTCATTCCTTTGCTTGCTGCTCAGTTTCGTTTCCATGATCACTGCTTGGGACAGGCTCTATCAGTCATTGGGACATCGGATGGCAAGAAAACATACATTGTTCATTTTGTCTATTTTAGTATCCTTATATTCTGTTATTATTGTAGTTTTCCTTTATTTTTCTAGTAAACTGTCTTCATCTCAGTCCACGAGTTTTTCTTTCTTCCCAGTTCTCTCCCCTATCCCACTGGGGAGGGGGAGAGTGAGCGAGAAACTTTATGGTGAGGAGGGCTAAACCACAACACCAGGGGAAGTACTATCCCTTCCACAGTGGGAGAAGAGCATAGATATGGGCAGAGTCCTCTCCTCTAGTAAACAGCAGCATCTTCCTTCTGCTGCAAGTCACTATCCTTCTGATGCAGGAGAGCCGCACAGCTCCCTTGTTTCTACAGTGATGTCCTGTTCTTTCCTACAACTGCTAAGGTTAACCAAAGATGAATCAATAAACATATGTAACAAACAGCAGTCCCTCTTTCCCACATCATACAAAGAATTTAGGTAGAGCTTAATATAGCAAAAAAAAAATTATTGGAACCATTACTGTTACTCTAAACCTAAAAAACTACTCTTGTTTGTATCATACCTATCCTTTATAAGATAGTGTCATTGTAGACCTTTCACATTGCCTTCAAGAATTGTCAGTTATGTAGTGTGCTTCATATGTTATACGTAAACACTATTATTTCACATGTCAATAAGAACTGTGTTTTATGAAGCTTTGCTTTCTCACACCAGTACCTGAATTCTAATTGGTTTCCTAGCACCTGCTGAAGCTCTAATCTGGTAGTTTAAACTACATGAGCAATATCTTATATTCATATTCTACTCCACTAAAGTTCATGGCACACAGCCATTTGCTTAAATCAGTTACCTGGGAGGAAAGGCCTTTGAATGTTTTCTAAAAAGCCTGAACTCTAAACACAACAGGCTAAATCGTTCACACTCAGTTCTTGTCCACAACACATAAATAACTCAACATACATATTCATTTTAAATGAATTAGAAAACAGCTTTAAAATAAATGTTACATGTCTGTTTCGATTTTGTCTTCAAGCCTTAACATGTCCAAATGGCTTGGCTTGACAGTGCATCTTCTCTATTCAGCTCCAGTAATTATTTCAGCAGCAGCAGCTGCTATGTTGCCAGATTTCAGCTTGCAAAATTAGGGCAATTGCGTGGGGCTATGATTCATCCCTGGGGGATTGTGGATATCTGTCCAGCTGCTATAGTTTTTCATGCACGCTAGAGAGCAATTTCTGAGCCTAAGTTCTTTGCAGCAGCACCTCACTTGCTTTGCATAAGAGCATGTAAAGCTGAAGATCGGTAAAATTTGGACAAGTCTGCTGAAGTGTGTACAATGCTGCACTCCTAGTGTGCTTTTTAAGCCAGCTCCTCGCTTCTGGTTAACTGCTGTAAAGCTCATTTAGCTTTTCACTAGAAAAGAAAACAGCATCTGTTCTGGGTTTGTTTTTTGTTTTTTGTTTTTTCTCCAGTTCATGAAACCAGAGCTTTACCTTAGTTGGACAAGAAAATAATATTTACTCTGAGGTTCTAAAAATTATATAATCTGCTCATTTCTAGAAACAAATTTAGTCAGTACCCACTGCAGCAATCTTTTACCATGTTGCTGTGGAGAAGTAGATTATCTAAAAATATTCCCTTGAAGTCAATATTGCCCTGGTCTAAAGAGTTCATAGTGGATAAAACCTGCTAACTCAGCTTCGTGTACCTCCTGCTTTCCAGTATGCAGCATAATAAATAGATACAATTCAGATAGGCCTGCTCCTGCAGCACAGCATAAGGGGACTCCTACAGAGCCAGTAAATTATAAGCAGGCTTTATATAAGTGCTAAGTATCAGTTACTTTTATACTTTAATGAACATAAGTTTTACAGACGGAAGCACTATCAGTTGTCTGGAATAGCTATAAAGCGGAAAATGCAATGCGTGCTTGTTACACTCTCACAGTTTCCCTCATAAACATTTTTGGTATAGTCTCTGACATTTTTTGATCACATACTGTTCTGTAGTGGGGTCTTACAAACTGACCTGAGTAAACAGCCCTATTCATTTCAAAAGGAAAATATATTTGCCTAGGTACTGATTTAAAGTGTTTAAAGTCATTTTTGCATGAGCAAACAGGAAACTAAAGTGGTCAGCAACCAATTTTTTTTTTTCCTGTACATAAAACAGTATCAGCAAGAAATTGACAAATGCTCCTTGATATTTTGGCATTCTGATGGCATGAGTAAACCTGTAATGGGTTTACCCATGCCATCAAAATGCTGGGCAAACGAAACTCATGGTTGGAAAGAAATACCTAAACACCTGAACTCTTTGTGGACAGTATCTTACAAACGTTTAAGGGTCCTAGACCAGATTTTCAGAGGAATGCACCTACATTTCATGATACCTAAGTGTGTTGGTTTTCTTTAGTGGTGGGGCTACAGTGGCAGCTTCTGTAAGAAGCTTCTGGAAGTTGCTTCCCCTGTGTCCAGTGGACTCGGCCAGGCCTGGGGTAGACCCACCACTAGCCAGGACCAAACCTATTGGTAATGGAATGTTCCTTGATAATGCCTCTGTGATAATGTATTTAAGAAGGGTAAAAATAATTTTAAAAAAGAAGTTGTGAAGAAGCAGAAGCGAGGGGCAGAGGGGGGAGGCGCGAGCCTTGTGGGCCTTGCGGCCCTCACCCTATGGCCTCTCGGCAGGCGGCTGTCTGGGCCTGACTCAGCCTGGCCCGGCTGAGAGAAGAGAAGAGAGGAGATGTGAAGAGAACCTGAGGGGTGCCTGTCTGAGCTGATTGTGAAGAATTTCTTGTGAGGGGAACAGCTACAGATGCCAAGGTCAGTGAAGAAGGAAGGGGAGGAGTAATGTTGCTCTTGGCAGAGATTCCGCTGCACCTAAACTGCTAAATTATATCAATACTAGCAAATTGACCAGTTCTGAGCGTATTTGTTGACACTGAACTTGGGTAGGGAGCTTGCTCACAGCAATGAATTGTTGGAGAGATGCTGTTGTGCTTTTGGCTTGTGCTCTCTGAAATTCTCCAAAACAAGTGCCAGGTGTTGTTCAAGAATTAGCAGTGGGAAAGAGTCACATGATTTGGATGCTGATGTTAGCTGGGTGCAAAGCTGGTGTTTGAGAAGAGACCAGCGGTAGAGTGTGAGCAGAAGCCAGTGCAATTCCACATGTATTGGCACTGTTGGGATACATCTTATATTCATAATCATCATGTGAGTGTAGCTGCAGGAAGTCGGGTCATTTAAAAATAAAATAATAAGTAAACCAAGAGCCTGAAATAACTATGTCCATATCTTTCTAATGTTACACATCCATCTATCTAGTGCCTCATTATTTTTTAATGATACAACTAATTACTTTCTAGGAAACACAAGGACCTTTAAAAACCACCATCGATTTAGCTAATTAGTCCCTCAACACATCCCAGGGAGTAAACAAATTAACCAGCAGTTTCTCCCATTAAAACCCGCAATTTCTTTCTGTTTCTTTGATCACTGTAATTACCAGAGGGATTAGTGCTATTGGTGCTGTCATTTCACTGCTTTAGAACACTCACACGTGGAGCACAAGATCATTATGGTTATTTACTAGATGCATAGATTAAAGTAAATTCATTGTGACTAGGTCGGAGAACACTGTTTTCTTCTTGGGAGGGGTGACAGGGGAGCAGTCCAAGAGGTGAGAATTTTCTTTCCACAAATAGGTTTTCTATCATGAGAGCAGTAAAGCTACCAGTACACTGCTGTAGCAAAACAGTGTCAGAAAATGCCTGTGTTATCCCACAGATTTAAAATTAGTAACTGAAAAATAGCAGCCTCTAGCACTTGAGTAATGCGATGTTGTGACACAAAATAGTTTTATAAGATATTAATGCAGCATTCTCTTTCACAGGCTGAAGGCAGCAGAAGTGTATTTCTTCTGAAAATACAGATTAACTGGGATTCCTTTTCCCCTTCTTTCCTTTTTATGTTCCTGGATGCAGTTTAAGATCGTACTTTACATTACATTCTCTGTGATGCTTTCTTTTTTCCTTCAATTTTCCTGGACCTGTTACCCCAGACTTCAGCTATTACATCACAACTTTGTCATCCTCTAGAAACACTGCCAATTGTCAGCCCAGCAGTGGAGTGGGGAATGATTGGAGCCCTAATTCCACTCAGATTAAATCTAAGAGAGCCTTTTAATCAAGATTTCATGGGCAGCAATAGCAGGTCTCTGGAAAACTGGTACCATCCGAACCACAAAGGGTGTTAGCTGCCCATATGGCCCTCACCAGGCTGGCCCCACCTCACCATGGGCGGGTCATTGAGTATACAATGTTATAGATTTTGTATCTCTTCAAGTGCTGCCAATGCCATTCTGGACGTTTGTAGAAAACCTAAAAAAAATGCTGGGTAGCTAATAGGCTGAGTTGCAGATAAGCAACAGTCCAGCAAAGGTAATATAGAAAACAATTCTCTTTTTCTGTATCAAAAATTTAGGATAGATAGGGTTGGTTTTTTTTTCCCCAGAAGCAGGTTTCTCTGAAAAACAGCTGAGGAAAGACTATGGTGCTCCTCGTTATTGCTGGCGATTTCCTTACTTTCCCTTTTTGTTTAATACCATTACTTGGAAAGAAATGATTCTTGAAGTTGTTCCCATGCAAAGAGTAGAAGTCTGTATACACCATTTTCTGAGGTGATCTTCTTAGTTGGACTTCTCATTTAACTTTCTGTGTATCTATGTTTCTGAGTAGGAATTTTTCAGGACAAGAACTGGATGAAAGCTTTTCTAATCCTGTTGATAACCAGGACTAAGAGAAAAGGATTCTTCTCCTCATAGGGACTTCAGGAGTTTCAACAGATACTCCGTTTTTCTCCCTGCATAAGCATGCAGAAGGAAAGGCCCCTAGATATCCAATAGTCTACATGTTCTCATATATGTGTGTGTGTCTGTGACAGAGATAAATCCAGTCTACATAATTTTTTTTTCTGGTAGTGTGATATCCTTATCTGCAGCACTGGAGGTAACAGAGATAATGGCCTTATTGTAGCACTTGGAGCTGAAATTAACATTTGCATGGTTGTGTCTGCAATCACAGGACATAGATTGGTGCTTGTTCTGGAAACTGGAGTTTCTAGCATAATGTCATCAGAGTCTCATGGGCTATGGCCAGAGGCCTGTATGATTTACCTGTTGGCTCCTGATAGACATTTGTGCACAACCAGGAAAAAAATTGAAAATTGCTATACCTTTATAGTCCTGGTGGGGTTTTTTTTTTAAGGAAATTGGTAATATCCTTCAATGGGGTTTTGTTAGGCTAAACCCAACCTGGATAATGCATGATGAATCAGAAGAGGTGCAGGGGGGAAGCTGGATTTCAAGCTTTCATGCAGCTGCCAACTGAGGGGACTCAGACAGCAGTTTTGCTCCTTAGTGGCTCAGGTGGTCTCCCGGTGTTGGCCTGACGCTGCTTTCCAGAACTGCTTATTTTTCTGAAACTGACTTTTTAATCTGTCTATAACATTTTTAGGCTTACTCTAGTGTACTGAATCCATTTAAAAAAGAATTTAAGCAAAACATTAAACTTTATGGATTATGCATACAGCTCATTTCAAAATTAGGTCAGTTATTTAAATGCCAAACTGTATCCTAGTTGATTGAGTCTTAAACTGTCTTAAATTACTAGATTTCCGTACTACCTTTCTACGTGTACTGAAATTATGCACAAATTTTACCAGAAATTATCATTATAATTTATACAGATAAGTTCAGTTTGCCTTATAAAATTAGAATTTAGTGAAAGTTCTGCAGAGGTAAATGTAGCCCTGATTTGGATATGTTTCCCTTATTGTACAAACTTCCATTCTGCATCAATCACAGTCTGTAGCATCAATTTGATAATAAGGTTTTAAACAGAAGTGAAATGAAATTATTTCTCCTTTCTCCCATCAAAATATTGGGGCTTTTATTGAAAAGATCAAGGAAAGTGCAGTGTCAAGAGCAATTTTAATGACCACTGTGTGTATGTAAAAAGTGTGAGTTCTCAGATTTAAAAATTTCATAAAATTGAACTGGTGCTGCTTTTGGGTTGCACTTGGGTGAACATTATATCTTGTTTGCCCAAAGCACCTGTGTTAAATAACCATGGGGGAAAAAAAGGCTATTTTCATTATACTTTCAGTTAGAGAGTTTTGAGATAACCTAAACTTGTGCTTGAAAAGTCCTTCCAAACATGAAAAAAAAATGTGGGCGTGTTCTTTTGTAGAAATTTATTTTAAACTTTAAACTCTGTATGGAACTTTTCCCACTTAAGTCAGTTCCTTCTTTCATGCAACATTCATACTTGCTATGACAAATCTTTTTTTTTCCAGTTCTGCTAGAATCAGTCCTTCCCCTCCTACTTCTTTCCATGTAGAGTAGCTTTCTCCTGTAGAGTTCACAGCTTCTTTCAGTATCCTTTGTGAAAGGAAATGGATTCCAAAAGGTGATAGAAAAGCTGAGTCTGTAGACTGAAGAATATCTAAGCTCAATCTAAGAGGCTTCAGTGGATATATTCTTCAACCAAGTTCTATGGAAATGTAAAGGCTTTATGAAAGGACAATGCTGCAGTGTTACCATAATAGTACCTAAGAATGAGATGGAAAAATCCCTACAGTGTGAAACAGTGTCAAATCAGATTTTATAAAAATTAAGTATTTTAGCTGACATAGTCACATTTTAGCAGAACTTTTCCTTTGAATAAGTTTGAAATGCTTTTTTCTATTCCAAATGAAATCAGGTTTCAAAATTCAGTTCTCCGTTCTCCGTACAGTCCTCAGGAATATCAAATTCCACTTGCATTTTTATTTCCTCAGTAGTAAGTGCCACAAAATGCAGTCAGCATAATGAAGGAGAAAATCTACCACTGCCCAGAAAAGTCCAGAAAGCACCAAGGAACAAAAGGTCCAGTGTCATCTCTTACCAGAACATCATGTGTAGGGTAAACTCCTTACTAAATAGAGACATAACTCAAGGTGTTACTGGATGTGACAGAATAGTTACCATCTATCTAATGCACAAGAGGAGAGCTAGAAATTCAGATGCAGGTGTCTGGACTCTTTTATGCACATATTGTGTTAGTGGAGTCTTAAGCTTTTTTTTTTTTTTTCTCCTGGTATATAAAAGAGGCCTAAAAATAGTGAAATCTTACTCTGAGCTGATAGATTTGTTAAGACACCGTGGAAGACTGCATCATGCTAAAGCATATGCAGTGTCTTATTTGTAGATATTTCTTTTGTACATTTTGCTGAATTATTAGTAATTATCAGTTGAAGTCAAGTTCAACTATTTTGAGACAGAGATATGTATTCAGTGATGCAATTTAGCATTGCAAGTTGAAGGGTGTAATGGAATGCAGGAGAAATTAGAGAAAAAAAGGAGAGGGCTAGAGCTGCATTTACCTGCTTCATAGTTTTGTATGGTTTTTGGTTTTTTTTTAGTTTATTTACTCAGTTTAATTAGCTGAATGTGGTTTATGTATTTTGAATTTTATTTTTCATTTTCTAAATTTAATTAATTTACTTATTTCACAGAAGTAAATGTAATAAGAAATAGTAAGGATGTAAGGAATAATGTGGTGTTTGCAGGGTTCTTATTTTCTTCTACTTTACCCTTTATACAGTACTTAACAGTGACAGATACTCCTTTTCTCTTGGCAGTCTGGGTTTCTCCAGCAACATCTAATGAAATATTTGCCAAAATAATGTGGCACATGTCAAGTGCACTAGTTAGAGCAAATCACTTCATCAGTAGTCAATTATTTGCAGAATTCATATATGTGCCATCTCTGTTTGCTTTGACTTATGTCCTGCTGGAAAGCCAATTCAGTTGCAGCTACCACTACCAGTCACTAGCAGCACGTGATGTACCCCTTCTTTCCTCTTTGTATTTGTGCCTTTAATATGTGAGGACACCATCAGCATGTCTGCCCATTCTGTTAACCATAGTTTTGCTTCAGAGAAGGAAAACAGAGGAACAGTGACCATGATCTGACAGAAGTGCCAAGTGCTTTCCTTAAAACTCTGCTGCCAACCCTGGGCTGTACAGACTGAGCAGTTATCGGAAAGGAGGGACACCAAGGGCTGTTCCTTATTGCACTGCTTCTGTTTAATTATGGCGCACCAGACTTCTCCCAGGGACTGGTTCAGCTCCTCCTTACTGGTTACCTATGGTGCCATTTCCTTCTCCACTTTCTCCGTTTCTATGACACATACTGCATCTTTTTCCTTTCATTTTTCGTTTCTTTCATTGTCATGTGAGAGGCTCTGAACACCACTTAGCAGCAAAGAGACAAAGATTAAGTGGAAGAGAGTGGCTCAGAGGGCTGGTTAGTGACATGGGAAATGCACACGTTGTTTATTCATTTGCCTTTAGTTCTGTATATCTTAAGAGCCATGCATCAGTAAATACTATGCTGAAGGTCATTTTGGAATAAAGGCGAAGTTAAAAATGTAGTTTATGTTGTCATTTTACATCCTTTTTTAATATTATTTTCATTAAACTCAAAGAGTGTCTAGTATTTTACATTGAATTATTTAATTATGTATTACGTAGCGTTACTTAATTAATCACTTATATAAGTAGATGCATTTAGTGCAATGATTATCAAAGGTTTAAATGTGATGTTTGTGAATATCATAGAATCATAGAATCCTATAATCCTTGAGTTGGAAAGCCATGTAGTCCAATCCCCCAGCAAGGAGCAGGGACATCTCCAACTAGATCAGGTTGCTCAGAGCCTCATCCAACCTGGCCTTGAATGTTTCCAGGAATGGGGCATCAGCCACCTCTCTGGGCAACCTGTTTCAGTGTTCCACCACCCTCATTGTCAAAATTTTTTTCCTACTGTCCAGTCTGAATGTATCCTCCTTCTATTTTAAAATCGGTAACTCTTGTCCTGCCACAACAGAGCCTGCTAAAGAGTTTCTCCCTGTCTTTCTTGTAGGCCCCCTTTAGGTACTGGAAGGCTGCTATAAGGTCTCCCCGGAGCCTCCTCTTCTCCAGGCTGAACAGCCCCAACTCTCTCAGTCTGTCCTCATAGGAGAGGTGCTCCAGCCCTCTGATCGTGTTTGTGGCCCTGCTCTGCACTCACTCCAACAGGCCCACGTCTTTCTTACGCTGGAGGCTCCAGAGCTGGACACAATACTCCAAGTGGGGTCTCACTGGAGCGGAGTAGAGGGGCAGTTACAATTAGCCTGAGTACAAGTGCAATTAAGGTTGCGTCATGTGCTGCCTTAATTTTATGCAAGCACTTTTTGCCTGTACAGCCTTAAAAATGTGGGCAGATCTTGTGCCTGAGAATAGAGTTTCCCTGTACTGTGTATATTTTAATTAAATATTCCTGTCCTGAGACTGTATCATAGACAAAGTATGCATTGAAGAGAATAGTATGCATTCCATTTCCAAATGAAGAGCATAAACTCCTAAATTTCCAAATTACTTTTGTATATGATTAATCATACACGAAAACCACAAAACCTCTCCATGGAAATTACTCCATTTACTAGTCTTACTGTAACTGTTAGTAAAGATAACTTCTGTGTTTGAGATAGGAATATAGAAAAAGTAGCACAACTGAGCTTAGTGAATACCATCAAATGTTGGGCTCAAGGAATACAGTGGTTATATAGAATAACAGAAGTGGATGTTGCATGTAAGTAGTGGTGTACAGCTGTAGGTCACATTTACCATGACGCCTGTGGTTCCACAAGTTGAACCTGAACTTCACTCCTAAAGCAGGCAGTCAAGCACATGATTGCATTCAAAGGTTATTGAAACATAATATATTCAGAATTAAATTATTTACTAGTTTTACCACAGGCTAAAGTAAACAGATTTTTATGGAAAATAGAAAGATTGTTTTCCGTATGTTTCTTTTAAAGACACACATGTGTGTGTATCTACCCTAAGCTTTCTGGACCTTTCTTTTGCTTGTTTTAGTAAAATAAGTACACGTATGTCTCTAAAATCTTTGTAATGATCTTTTCTGTGGAAAAGACCATTTGGAAAGTGCTCTGTAATTCTAATTTGTTGAAATTTTGAGTGATTTTTGTCTGGTGGTTTTGTCTGTGGTTTTGGTTTTTTCTTATACACAATGCAAAATTTAAAGAAAGGTCATACATGGATTTTTCCCTAGTCAGTTAATCCTGAGGCACTGGAAGTTTAATCAGAAGAGGTGAGGAAATTAAACAGAAATGATGAAACAGAAGCTTTCAGTAAAATATTCAATTTAAGGTGACTTTCTTCTTTTGTCTGGCAATAGTCAGCCTCAAGTTACAGAGCTGCTGATGTCCTGAGCTGATGGTAGCAGAATTATGGTCATACTAGGTGTGACATGTCTACAGAAAGTGAACAGATGGATACATGAGAATAATTGGTAGGATCAGAAGTGATCTTCTGAACATCTCCATTATCCTTTGAGTTCTCATTCTGGTTCCAGTGTGAAATCTAAGGCGTGGTGAGAGGAAGATGATCCTTCTGGGGGAGGATTTAGCAAAAGGTTTTGTTCAATTGGTCTGACTGATCTTGTTTCTGAGAGTGTATAATGACAGTATGACAAATAGAAGTGGTGAGGTACATCATCTACTAAAAGCTTTTCTTGTCATTATATATATTTTGTCTTATGATGTTTGCCATTATTTGATCCTTTTAGTGACTACCTGGTTTAATGAGTCAGCAAACAATCAACAAAAGAAAAATCTTGGTTTGCATTTTGTGGTCACCTTATTATAACCTTCAATTCAATAAATGGAAGATAAACAGAACAAAAAAAAAAAGATTATTGAAATTTAGGAAATGAGAATGAACAAATGTATGGCTGGAGCTTTATACAAGGTTGGATCTCAAGTAGATCAGAGTCAATGGCAAAACTGGCTTTCATTTTTAGGAAGTAGGATTTTGTGAAAGACTGGGAAAGAAAAGACCACTTGGCATTATAGAAATAGTATTACATCCTTAATAATGAAAATAAGGTTCCCTCAGGTCCTGTGGATGCATCTTATCAGGTCCCATGGACTTGTGCACCTTCAGGTTCCTTAGATGTTCTCAAACCTCCTCTTCTGCTATAGTGGGCAGTTCTTCATTCTCCTACTCCCTGCTTTTGCTTTCCGCAACTTGGGTGATGTGGCTAGAGCCCTTATTGGTGAAGACAGAGGCACGAAAGTCATTAAGTACCTCAGCCTTCTCTACCTCCTGGGTACTCAGGTCTTCCATTTCCTTTTGGAGAGGGCCTACATTCTCCCTGGACTTCCTTTTATCCTCAACATACCTATAGAAGCTTTTTTTGTTGCCCTTGATGTCCCTGGCCAGATTTAATTCTGTATGTCAGGGCTTTAGCCTGCCTTACCTGATCCTTGGTCACTCAGACAATATCTCTGTATTCCTCCCAGGCTACTCGTCCTTGCTTCCACCCTCTGTAGGCTTCCTTCTTGATTTTCAGATGGTTCAGTAGCTCCTTGTTCATCCATGCAGGTGTTTTTGCCTGACTTCATCTTCATTGGGATTCCTTAACTCATGCAAAAATGGAACGTCTATAAAGTTGTGAGAATAGTTTCTTAGCAGGGAGCAAGACCACTGGAAAATAGTTTTCCAAAGAGTTAGATCATCTTCTTCCAAAGATATACTGACATTTCCTATTGTCTGAAAATAATATCTATATTTTTGTAAGAATTACTATCTATGCCCATTTAACCATTACTTACAAAATGTGTTATTATGATAATTTAGCAACATTGTTGCTGGCATTAAACTTTTTAAACCTTTAGTGAATATTAGGGAAAACACTGTGAATGTGTGAGTGTAACCATTAACGGACCTTCATTCACTAATTTCTCTTCACTGAAATGTTAACTGATCCTGTATTGTAGTTCATTGCAAGAAGAGCAAACTCCTAATAGTCTCCTTTATTGACTTCGTCTTTTTCAGAGTGACTCTTTTAAAACCATATATTGCTACTGATGTTGTTTTACAGCACCTTGCAAAGCTTTCTTTTGTCCTTTCATACTAACGTGTAATAGCAGTTAAAGTTTGTCAAGTCTCCAATTTCAATGTTTTCGCACAACAGAACCATGTTGTCTATGTAATTATTTTGTATTCCTCCTGGTAGGTACTGATGCCACAACCTAATGGGTGCTCCAGGTCTGTTCTCTGCAATGGGACCATATCTAGGTTCACTGATTTTGGATGTATGCTCACACTAACTGGGCATAAGCCCTCGGTTCAAGAGCTTGCTGGTTGTACTTTCAAGATATGCCAAAGTCTTACAGCACTGACAAAATTTGTCTAACCACAGTCTTGTAAAACTATTTAGGTGTATCTAGGCAGCTGGGATTCCTGTGTTCTCTAGGTGCTTTTATTGAAATAAAACTAATAGTGAAGATTTTTTATCTTGCTACAATTTCAGGAGTCCTTGTTCCTTTTTTAACAAGAGACTCCACAGTGTTTGAAAATGCTGCTGGTACATGTCATCTGTACTTAAAACAATGGGCAGAGAAGGTTCAGTTATTAATTTGCAATTAGTTTTGGCCACAAGCTGTAAAGCTGACCTCAGGTCATGAGTTTCAAAGGAACAAGTAAGGATGTTTGTGCTGACTTTTACGTAAGTTGATTGTAAAGCAGCAGCACCCAGAGGTGGAGTACAGCACATCTCCCATCTTCTCAAGAGCCCATGGATTCAGCAGAGGTACACAGATACGTAAAAGCTGAGTATCATGTCAGACAAAAGCAAAAGCTTTTTTATTGTTTTTTTTTTCTGTCCACTAGTTTAGTCTGGAAATGGTTTGAGAAAAGCCTTTTGAGATACTTCGGCATTTCCTTACTGGGTCTGGAAAATTCCAGGACTGGGCATGCTTGAATAATGAAACTTAATAGGAAATGAAAGTTAATCACACTTTTTCAGATCTCAGATATGATTAATTTTGAATCAGAGTCACAGGGTAGGGAAGTTATTCTGTCCAAGACTGCCTGTCCTTTGATACACCTCTACCTAGATTTATAGAACTATACCTTGTAACAGTGTGATAATGTTTTAATATTTCTTTCCTCTTCTTTACCATTTTTTATCTTCTTCTCTAACAGAATACTAACTCCCCATCTCTAGGTGTTTTCTGTATTTTAAAAACTGTGTCCAGATATTTCACTCTGTTATATAAATTATGACTCTAGCTGACTTCAGTGGCATTGCTTCAGTGTAAAACTTGTGTGAGGAGGAACAGTGACACCTCTTTCTTGTGCTAATGAAAAATCTTCACTCTCTCTTACACAGGAAAAGGCCTGTGCTGCCTCTTTTGTATTCCCAAAGCCCTCTGCATGACCAGATTTTTATAAGGTATTTTCTTAACCAAAGCTTTGTTGCACTTAGAAAGAAAATCATAAAGTTGATCTGTAAAGAGAATAAAATTGAGTAGAACTAGTCTTCCAATAGTAGCTTTACTATATGCCTGCTGTGGTTTCAATGAATTAATCCTACTTGAATTTGTAGCCAATATGTGACTTTATGTGATAGTATTCTCTGACATAGCCTTTTCAGATTTTATGGTTATCCCGTATTATATTTTTGGATATTAACTGTGCAGGGGGACAGACTAGCACTGTCTAACTCAGAAAGCCTATTTAACGGTGTCAACCCAAACGCAGTGCTTATGTCTTGTTCGAAGTGTTTGATCATAAGGGTATACACAATCTTGCTTAATATAAAAGCTTGAGGAACAGTCTCTTTTCAGAGCACTGCTTCCCATGCAAAAAGGAAGTCACCAAGCTGAGAAGGATGATTCTGCTAGGAGTCCTGGTGGTAGATTACCTGCAAAGGCATTTTGGTAACTTGAAGCCTCTAAGAGGCAGTTGTTGGAAGGACAGATGGTTTTGGAGGAAAGAGATGTCATGAAATCCCTGGAGGATCTGATATGACCAAATCTAAAAGAAGTTCCAGAGTGATGAAGTAACCGAGGCAAAGGCTGACATATGGGAGATTCATATAAAGTGGTTCCCAGGCTGGTAAGCGTGAATTAGGTAATTATACATCCTAGGGGGAATCCAGAGTTTCAACAGTTCTGAGATTTCACCGTAAGTGAGACAAAGAAACCATATGCCAAGAAAGCCAAGCTGAAGATAATGTTTAGGTTGCAATCAAACTCAATCCAATGTGTGGGTTTGGGCTCTGAGTCCAACCATTCAGTGGCAGTCCAGTGTTTGGATATGCTCCCTCTGCTTCAGAATTATTGGACTGGCCTAACAGAGGCATTTTATGTGATGGAGGCATTTTTTGTGCTCTTCAGGATGCCTTGCTACATATGCTAAGGAGTTCAACCCTAATCCAGACTCTCTGCTGTCCTGTGGCTGGGCATGTCAGCTCCTTGCAGAACAATATACTGCTCTGAGCATACACAGATGCTTTTTTTTACACCAGGAGTCGCACTTATATGGAAAGATCCCTTTCCTAGACATTCAGACAGACATAAACTTACTCCTTTGACAGAAGAGAGGTGCAGAAAGTGAGGGGCATGGCATTTACAGATAAAACAGCAGTTTGTATTTCTTGGAAATGCTTGTATTTCCCTGGTGCTCATGCATCTCAGTCAGAGGTATTTAATTCGTAAGCAAAAAAAAAACCAAACCAATCCCCACAAGTCCCTCTGAAGTGCTTCTTTTAGTTACTTATAAACAAAATATTTCAAGGATAGTCAGAGCTGATGGAAGCCAGACTTCTAAAGAGTTTCCAATTCAGACGACTGTAATTAAGAAATACCATTTAATATGCACAAATAAAAATCTTCTGATACATGCAGATGTAATTTCTGAGCTTACTCTACAAAGACAAATGGACATAGAGACTAAGAGTATACTGAAGTGTACTGGTGGATGGTGATTCATAACTAATTGTCTCAGAACAATTTATCAAATGATTCAGTCTTGAAACCAAAATATGCTACAAGAAAGTAATTTTTTTTCTATTCCTTTTTCCTCTTTGATGCAAACCAGTTGCAGCTTAGCCCAACTCCCAATACAAATAGAATAGGTATTTCAGGATCAATGGTAATAGCTTTAATTTCATTTCATTAAAGCCATATAGATATTGAAATAAAATGTACATTCAATACTATAATGCTGTACTGATATACTGTACAATTAAACTGTATTCAGCTATAAATCAACTGTATCTGGTAGCTCATAAGTAAATACTGCTTTAATCACAGTAATTCTTTACTTTTACAAGGTAGCTACCAACAGTTAGCAAACATGTAGAAATTCCATTTTATGGGAAAATTATACTTGTCCTCATTATCTCTAACTAGACAAATTGTTAGCAGTATACATTGAATCCTGCTATAACCATCACACTCAGAGTGCTTTTCTTATAGTCATAAAGCATCTGTGCTACTCAAATTAAAATTAAAAGTTGCATGAAAGAACCGCAAGTACTCTACTTCAAAGCTAGCATTTCTGTGAGGATGCCATATGTCTACAGTCTCTGTTCTTTCTAGAGCAAAAAATAATCATTAAGATTTATAAAGTACTTTAATCTTGCAGTGTAAGAAAGGAAAATAGCTAGAAGGCTTCAGTTAGAATGATCGATTAGCATGTGAAACTCTTTAAAAATACAAAAAAAAAAGGACTGAAATTAATTAGGCTGGATGATTATTTTTCATACTTCTGCTCGAAAAGCCTTGCATCTGCTCAGCAGGATATATTTTATTTATATTTAATGAATTTTCCGAGGCTTGTATCTCCTAGCATGCAATTTTTAACAGTTCTTTTATAGAAGAATGTCCAGATTTGCTACGTATTCTGAGTTTACTTGTGTTTGTAAAGGATAATTAATTGTGATAATTGACACTGAAATAAGGTACTGCAGAGTTTTAGAGCAGAGGGAAGCAAAAGGAGATTAAGTATTGAATTTTTATTTTATTTTAGGCAATTTTCATTGTTTTTACACAAGATTTTTATGTGAATTTCTATCCAAAATGTTTCAAAAAAATCCTTTCTGTTTATTGATATTTCTAGTTTTCTTCTTGTACTTTCTTCTTTTCACATTTTGCCTTTTTTTTTCTTTTTTATTCCAACTAAGAAAGATGTTGAGTATCTTTTTTTTCCATTTTACTTAATAAATAGCACTCTAAGAAGAGACATATCCTTTATTTTCTGAAGTACAAAGCATCAGGGCCTTAGGCAGTGCAGGGAAGCATGGGGACATTTTTTAAACTTACAGCCACAGGTCAAGGGACATGAGGTTATAACTGCTGCTCTATAAAGATGAAAAGAAAGATTAGAGAAAGAGTGGGGAAGAAAATAAAGGCAGAAGAGGTCAGTAGCTGGGTTTAGGAGGAGACCTTGCAGCAGAGCCCACCCAATAATTTTCCTGACAGTGCCATGGGAAGTTCCAGGTGGCACCAGCTGGGCGTGGTCCCAAGATATGGGAGAGTCTAGCAACAACAGTGGGTGTCTCCTTGAAAAAGGACACTATTCATTGCCCTATGAAAGAGGAGAAAGAGATTTGTACAAACCTTTTATGTCAGTGGTATGCATTAACATCAGAAATATGGAGATTTATTACTTAGGTTTTTGTAAAAGTTTCCCTTCCCTTCCCTTCCCTTCCCTTCCCTTCCCTTCCCGCACCTTCCCACACCTTCCCTTCCCGCACCTTCCCGCACCTTCCCACACCTTCCCTTCCCTTGGGTTCCTGGGACAAAACTTCTGTACTAGGGTATTTCTGTGAACTGGATTCCGTTAAAGAGCAAAAAAAAAACCTTTTTTTTTTTGCCAAATTCAATCAAGCAAAATTGCGAAATAAATGCTTTACAAACTAGAAACTCACATTTCATCTTATTCTGTCTCTAGTAAGACTGTTTTAATTGAATGGTTTTCCCACTGCTAGATGAAATTCATTTTCTCTTTTTCTGGTGAGATGTTATAGGTTGCAGACAGCCAAAGTAGTACTTCATTTAACAATGCAAGCAATTAACCCTGAAAAACATTCTAACCCAATTATTCTAACAAAATATGAAATGCATATACGAGCAGCACAGTCTAATCGAGCAAAATCAAACCAGGTAAACAATTTTTGTAATTCAGCGAAGGGCAGTGATAGTCCAGGTTTAAAATTACAGAGCATTAGGGTAAGATAATCCATTCAGAGCAACTATGGAAAAAACAACATTATTTGAAAGGAAAGAAATACTGTGCAATTAATCTAATCTTGAAAAAAAAATCTGTATTTTCAGGCATTAGGCTGGGCTCCAAGTGCTATTTCAGAAATTCTAAAAATGATTATATGCTTTGTAAATGTTGTCCTCATCTAGACGGTGTGTCTTGCTCTGAATTCTGTGCTGAAAATAAACCATCCAACAGTCAGGAGGTTAAAAAAGTAACTCTTACAGGATGTGAGATCACTCTCATGAAATCTCCACACAGACGTAAGAAATTATGCACTCTTTGAGGCAAATGGAATGGTGCAAGATATGAATATCAGAATAACTATTGATATGTTTTAATGAAGAGAGAGACAGTATAGATCTTTCCAGCACTGAAAAGACAGGCTTTAAATTCAAAATCCAAATATTGACTTCCATTATTTATAGCCTAAATATAGTTTGCACGAGCCAAGCCAAGTAGCTTGGAATAGTACTGTTTCTACCTAAACTGAAATAAGTACTCCTTTATCATACATACGTGGGTGCGTTAGCCAATGTGTTCCTACCTGGCTCAGTGGGTGAACCTTCACTGCCCTGCAGATGCCTTTGAGAGCACAATATTTCCTGGCTGCTTGGTGCGCCAAGCTATTGGGGCATACTCAAAGTGCACGGCTTATTTGGCATGTTAGAAGGAAATATGGAGGTATCTGCATTTCAATGGTCTTCTCCATTGCATGCCTCTCAAAAGTATAGACAAAGAGGTTCTATCCAAAAAATGTGCATGTTCTAAAAGAGTAAGGCTGGAAAGACCCAACCTGCATTTAAAAAGGGCAGACTGTGCCTGACCAACCTGACTGCCCTCTCTAGGGAGTTAGCTAGCTCCATCAACAGGTGGAGAACAGCAGATACTGTTTACTTTCTCTTTACCCAGGCTTTCAGTATGGTCTCTCATAACATTGTCATGGCCAAATTAGGGAGGTACAAACTGGATGAGTGGACTGTTGGTGTGTTAAAACTATCAAAGGATAGTGCCAACAGTTGGAAGGCCAGTTAATAGCGGCATTTCTCATGGGCTGATCCTGAACTATTAAATAATTACTACCACTATTAAATAATTCATATCATGGGATATGAATTGGCAAGTTCCTTGGCAAGTTCACAAATGATACTAAGATATGAGGAGCAACTGATAAACTGGAGAGCAGTGCTGCTCAGAGGGACCAACTGAGGTCAAAGGGATCTCAATAATATGAAGAAATGGGCAGAAAGGAATCTCATTAAATTTTACAAAGACACATGTGGAGTCATGCCCATGAGATGGACAAACTCAATACTTCAGGCTGACTGCTGGAAAGGGACTTTGAAGAAAAAGTTGAGTGTAAGTGAGTAACGTGTCCTTGTGGTAATGAAGGCTAACTACATACCAGGCCACACTGGCAAAGCTTAGGAAGCAGTTTTAAGGAAGTATTTTTTGTTACTCTATTCAATATTCATAAGCCCTCAATTGGACTGTTATACTGAGTTTCAGGTCTCCCAGTACAAACAAAATATTGACAAACTGTAAGATGTCCACTAAGATGGCTGGGGAGCAGTATCACCAGAGTTACTAGGAGAAGTTGAAAGAACTGGGTTTTTTCAGTCTTAAGAAGTGAAAGTTAACAGGGTGATCTTCTTACTATCTTCTTCTACTATCTACTGTATGGGAGGGAGTAGAGCTGGATTTGCCAAGAGGAAGCAGAATACAGCAGCAAGGTGAAAGGCAGCAGGCTCAAGTTGCAGCAAGTGAATTTCCAGTCATATACTAGAAAATAAAAAACCAAGATTTTCCACTGTGGCAGTGATACCGGGGACCTTATAAACCTAAGAGATGTGGAGAATTTGACTGGAAAAGGTTTTGAGCAACATGATATAACTGAATTTTTCCTTGCTTTTAGCGGGAGGTAGGACCGGATGACATCCAGAAGACTCTTTAAACCTATGTTTTCTGTGTTTTTGCACTGCAGCACTCTCAAACCACACTCCTGATGTTACAGCCAGTGGCTCCCTAGATCGACCAAAATTTTGATACTATCAGCATTTCCTCCTCTCCGACCACCATCTCCATCTCACTGACTTTACAGCCCACGTGCTGTTATCGCTTGCATGCCTACTTCTGCACTGCAACTGCAACCAGCTACTCCTGCCAGCCAAGATCTGTCTCTCACATACAGACAGGACCATACATGATGTTATTTCATCCTTTGAGAGGTTCCATATGCAGCTGAAGCCACATATCATCCTTCACTTCCACTTAGTAGAGGATACTCATTTTTGAGTAGACACTTGTACAGCTTCCAGGCTTAAAACCAAAAAGCCTTGAAAACAGAAGTCTTCATTCACCTCTAAATTGTACCTTGAGTTGCAACTGCAGTTTACTTGCTCTTTTCTCTTAGCCTTAATTTATTTTTCTAGCCTTCTCCCTTTCCTTGAGCATCAACAGGTAGGGAAGGACAGGTTGTGCACCTCATGCAGAATTAGCGTGCTCTGAGGGTGCTGGCTAGTTAAGTTTGTAGGTGCGCCTCAGAAACACAGCCCAAAGCAGGCTACCTCCAGGTATCATGTTTTTGAGAAGATAAAACGGTTGTGGTACCAAACTGGTAGAGCTGGAGAATGGCTGTAATTTTCTTCTGTCTTTCTCTATAGCCTGATAAAATAAAAGTTTAGTGTTCAGAGCACTAGCACAGTAGCTACATTATGTCAATAAAAGCCCTTCCTCTGTAACAAATTTTCAGTATTATCTGGTCCTCTACCCTTCATAACTGTTTGTGAGGAAAGGTAATAGGACTTCTCTACCCTGTTTACACGCAGTAAAAAGTGCTAAATATGAGAGGGATACTGTAATAACATACAATGTATATGTCTTTGGTATATATGCACTTGCTTTTCAATAACAGATGCTTACTAAATTTTTATTTTACGGGTATGTCAAGTTTTATTTCAGAGTCTTTATTTTCTCTTCTCAGAATTGAATCAAAAGCCTGATTTTTTTTCCACCACAGATTAATTCTCTGATCTCTGTTTTAGATGTTTAAAGATGATATACAATATGAAAAAAATAAACAAAAGGGTGGGAAAAGATTTATCACTCCCCTCACCAATACTGCCCTATAAAGCAGTAGTTTTTCTCTGAAAAGCACTATTTTTCTAAAGTGTTTTATTATCTTGTTAGACTGCTTGGATTTTTCTTCAGTTGGTAACTCTAGCAAAAAGCTTATGGTCTTGTGGCAATTCAACACTAGAAGTCTACTGGCAATATTAATTACATACTTCTATGTAAATTCCTTACTTATATTACTGTAGTTTTAAGGCTGTCCCTTGAAAATCAAGAGTATGAACAAGTTATACTCTCACATATGCTAACATATTTTAATATCAAAGACGTTTAAGAGGAAAACACTAATCTGAAATATATAAAAAGAAGTGATTTTAATTAAAGATGTAGGTGACTTTTACTAAAGATACAGGTGATTGGTGACAGCCAACATGGCTTCACTAAGGGTAGATTGTGCCTGCTAATTTGGTGGCCTTCTCTGACAGGGTTACAGCATCAGTGGACAAGGGATGAAGAACTGATGTCATCTACCTGAACTTGTGCAATGCATTTGACACTGTCCCACATGACATCCTTTTCTCTAAACTGGAGAGACATGGGCTTGGTGGATGGACCACTCAGTGGATAAGGAATTGGCTGGATGACTGCTCTCAGAGAGTGGTGGTCAGTGGCTCAATGGCGGTCAATGGTGGAGACCAGTGATGAGTGGCGTTCCTCAGGGGGCAGTATTTCTGTTTAACATCTTTGCTGGTGACATGGACAGTGGGATAGAGTGCACCCTCAGCAACTTTGGCAACAACACCAAGCTGTGTGGTGCCATCTACACACTGAAGGGAAGGGATGTCATCCAGAGGGACCTTGACAGGCTGGAGAGGTGGGCCTGTGCAAATTTCATGAAATTCAACAAGGCCAAGTGCAAGGTCCTGCACATGGGTTGGGGCAATCCAAGCACAAACACAGGCTGGGCAGGGAGATGAGATGGAGGGCAGCCCTAAGAAGAAGGACTTGGATTTGCTAGTGGATGAGAAGCTCAACATGAGCCGACAGTGCGCCCTTGCAGCCCAGAAAGCCAACCACATCCTGGGCTGCATCAAAAGAAGCGTGGCCAACGGGTCGACAGAGATGATTCTGCCCCTCTACTCTGCTCTCATGAGACCCCTCCTGCAGTACTGCGTCCAGCCCTCCAGCCCCCAACATAAGAAGGACAGGGACCTGTTGGAGAGAGTCCAGAGGAGGGCCACAAAGATGATAAGAGGGATGGAGCACCTCTCCTATGAGGACAGCCTGAGAGAGTTGGGGCTGTTCAGCCTGGAGAAGAGAAGGCTCCAAGGAGACCTTATAGGGGGGCCTAAAGGAAAGACGGAGAGAGCAGGGCCTGTTGTGAAAGGATGAGGGGTAATGGTTTTGAAATAGATGGAGGTAGATTTAGGTTAGATATTAGGAAAAAAATTTTTTACAGTGAGGGTGGTAGAACACTGGAACAGGTTGCCCAGAGAGGTGGTATATGCCCCATCCCTGGAAACATTCAAGGCCAGGTTGGACAGGGCTCTGAGCAACCTGATCGGATTGGAGATGGCCCTGCTCCTTGCAGGGGGGTTGGACTAGATGACCTTTGAAGGTCCCTTCCAACCCAAACCATTCTATGATTCTATGACTTATTTGGTAGCAAAAATGAAACTTTATCATATGTATTAAGCATATAGAAATAAGTTATTCTGAAATATGGCAAAAATTATTATGCGATTTGTCATTGTGGGTTTTAGGTTTTTTGTAAAAGCAATCCGTGAAGTAAGGCATTACATAATTCATTCTAACTACAATGGGAGTTTATCAGGCTAGCCATTAAGCACAGGTAAAACAAAGATTGCAAAATTAAAATATTTTAAGTTTATCTGCCATAACAACTTTTAAACATATTTATTGATGCATTTAGAATAGTATTATTAATTAAAAAAATCTTCTCCTTGTTTTTTCTTAATTTTACATAAAATCCTGAAGTCTGCAATCATCAATAATCTGGGATTATACATATGTTGGATTATTCAACAGGTTAACTGGGTATGGAAATTGATTTTACTATTAAATTCTTATGTCTCAATTACAATGATGCTGTTAAGAAGGCCACATAAATTAGTATGATTGTGAAAATGGAAATTAAACTTGTCTTTTACTGAACTATTGCTCATGTTTAAGGATTGAAAACCTTTAGTCTGATCCTTTAAGCATAGCAGTAATACTGTACACGTTAATGAATTTCTAATGAGTTATTTTCAGATTATTAGACACAAATACCTCTGATTTTACTACAGCAATTTATCTCTAGGAAGTCCTTATTCATTCTAATTATCTTGATTATATATAAATTTATTCATTGTAAAATGAACATATTGCAAGTTTTATCTAAAATAATTTATTTGCATTTCTTTGCAAAGAATGTCTTTTCATTTCTTCACATTGGTAATGGCTTTTGATTCTGAAGTTTGTAGTTAATGGAAAACATCATCAAGATTTTAGCAGGAAAGGAACAAACCAGTACAATCTATCTTGAGAAAATAAACTGAACTTGTTCCACGATACTTGAAAAGTGCTGCTAGCAGTTTTCTAACTGCTCAGATAAAGTGAAAAAATTTAGAAAACTTCACAGTAAGAACTAAAGGTACTAATCAGATCCCCTCGCATCCGTGAAAAGATCTTACAGATACCAACAACAAGTGTTTCCGGTATTTGTGTTCAACATTTGCTTTTTATATTTGTGCAGAGATTTTGACACAAAATTTCCTGTGTGAAGTTATTTCAGAAATGAATCACAAAACTTTATATGCCTGACAACTTGAGTGTGTAAGTCCATTGACTGAGAAGCAAGAATTATACCCTTAGTAATATGATAAGCAATGGTGAAAGTTACAGATTTTGCACTGTAGATCACAATATTTCATATAATGTCCACCATCAACTTCAACTGTTTTACTATGCTGTTTATGGTAAAGAAAATATTTTAACTGATTGCCTGCTCTGCCACACAGCTGTCTTTTAAGGACAGCAGAGACACTGCTATTTTGCCGTGGACAAAGGAAACATGGATGCAAATTAAAGAGAAGGTATTTGTAATAATTGTCTTCTCTCAGATCACCTCAGCCAACTAAAAAAAGTTGGGTAAAAATAAATCTACAAAAATAACCTTAGCTAGGTGTTAACAGTTATGTTCACAAAGTATATTTCCCAAAGATTTTGGAATAGCTAACTGGATGTCATTCAGAGTTAACACTGCCTTTCTGTGTGATACAACAGATTTCAGATTTACTGCTTCTTTTTCCTGACATTTAGCATTATGCTTTGCTGGCCACAACCTTCTGCATGTGTCAGATGTTGTCAGCTCTCCACTTGGTTTGACAGCATGTAATTGAATAGAACATGATTTGAAATGGTAGTGTTTTTCAGCCAAAATTTTTATAAATGTATTTATTCATCTGTCATTAATTGGCTCTTAGAAAATAACTAGATTTAAAGTTTTCACATATTGTGAATACCTTAAGTCTTATTTCTGATGCAGCTGTCTCTCTTTTCCCCTCCTTTCCTGAAGTCATCACCATCCACAGCTCAGGCTGTGTGATAGTTTCCCAGCTGAAGTCTCTAAAGCTTCTTTTACCAGAGCCATGACTACTTCTGTGCTCCAGCAAGGACTTGTCCTAGTAATTGCTGCAGGCATCCCTCTCACCATCCCACTTCTCACCTTCCTTTGGCTGTGTCCTCAAGATGAACTATATCCCATAGAGGACATTTGGATAGCAAGTGGCCATAGACTTGGTATTTTTCCTCAATTTTGAAAAGCAGTTGTCCCTTATGTGGAGAAACTGCTAGACCCTCAAGAAAAATCTGGCACCCGCTGTGCGATGTCTTGACTTCCTGTTCCGTACATCCCTAGGAAATGCAAAGGAATTCAGGCAAAAGCCCTCACAACAGGAAATGTGGGTTTATTTCAGGCTGTGAAGGATATCTTCCAAGTACCTAACATAAAGTGACATCACTGACCAGTGTAAGCAGGGTGGCAAACAGCACAAATACTCACTTCCTTCTTACCAACATTGAGTTGGTGTGATACCACGTGTTGTATTTCTAACACATTCTAACATTTCAGGATTTGCATGTGAATCTGTGTTAAAACTAGTATTTTAAAAGATTTCAACATAACATTTCTCCAAAAGCAGTGACAGCTGTTAACAGTGTATATTCTGTCACTGAGAATAACCTCAGAAGACAATATTGCTGGTTTGGGTCTTTCACCCCCTATACAAATGACGTGCTACCATGTGGTGGGGCATGTCAAATACATGCCATCCTGGGCAGAAAGAAGAATCTAAATTTAGGAAGACAGTTTATCTAGTCAGATACAATTACCTCACCTATAATTTGTCCCTAACTAATCAGTGCAAAAATCTCATTTTCTATTAAGTGTCATAAAGTTTGGGGTTTTTTTTTCTGATTTTGTGAAAGATTTTTTTTGCATATTATCTCGAGTACATTTCTGGCAATACTGCATCAGAGCCAGAACATCAAGCCCATATTAATCTAGGTAAAAAATGGCCATCTAAGTTATCAGTATTGTTCTTGATTATCAGTTAATGATCTTTAGAAAAATATTTATACAACAACTCCTTTGTTAATTTTAAAATATTTTACAGGTATTTTTCCCTAAATACGAAAATAATACTACTTTTAGAAGAGTTGTATCTGGATGTTATATTGTTTTGCAGTCTGAATCATTGACCAGAAAGTCTGAATTAAATGAATGGTTTGATTTATATCTGAAGGTGTCATCTCAAGCAATAGTTATTTCAGCAAAGTCAGATATTAACAAACTTGGAAAAAGCAATTTCCTTTTTCTGAGACACTCAGGTAGCAGCGAACAAGAAAGCAAGAACCTTTGAACTCTCAGAGAAGGTTCTACACATTCATCTCCCTGACCCCGAGTTCTGTAAATCTCAGCTTTGTGGTTACATACGAATTTAGAATATGATCTGACCATCTATTTTTTAGGTAGGCAGAAAAATACTGTAAATGTTAGAAAACAGCTGTAACTCTTCCAAAAAGAAATCACACAGAAATGAAACAAAACCTTGACATAAATATTCTTCTGCCTCTTTAGGTACCAATACTATCCCACGTGAAATACATAACAGGTTGCCCGTGTTTCAAGTATGCTGAGATGATGGTACAGCCCTTTGCTTTCTTCTAAAGTCTTAGAGAGTACATTTAAATCTGTACATAAAACATTGTCATCCTAATAGAAACATTATTTTTTCGTGGCAAACTGATTTTCAAAGATGCTAGATAATTATATTTAATAGCCTATTGTAATTAAATATAGGCCACAGAAAATTAATTTTAATAGGAATGGGTAACAAATTTATGTACTTGTGTATTTATCACTCTCTGTAAAGAAAAAAGAGAAAATTGTTCACAAAATTTGTGGTCTTTAATTTGCAACATTATATGCTGCATTGTTTAATATAATCTCCAGTAAAGTACTATACATCTAAAAGTATCACATTTTGTGTTTGAATGCATATGTTCATTCAAACATGGAGGACATGTATACTGAACCAACTGTGTTGCATTTAAGATTTGCACTTTTCAAATTCACCCAGAATTTTTCCTTAAAGGAGAGAAAAAGGAACTGTTGTAAACCCAGCCAGTTAAATAAAATCTTTATTTTTCCAGTTGACATATATAAAACAGAATTTTTTGGAAAATATGAATGTCTTCAAATTCCATTGGAATCTTCCCTGTAGGCATAGTTTCCTTTCCTAGATTGTTTTAAAGATGATAAGGAACATAATTATAAAAAAAAAAATACTTTAAGAAAAGTCTAAGCCACCAAGTTATCAACCATCTTGACAGATGATCAACTCTCTAGATAGGGTGCTTTGTTGTTTTTTCTGGGTTGGGTTTTTTTCAATGAATAATACCATGATTAATCTCCCTTTGAGATTGCTTGCTATAGGAATTGTATTGTCCATATGGCATTATAGTAATTTACAGAGCACTAAGATTCTTATTCAACCATGCTTCAGATTTCTTATAAAATAAATCTGCCATTGTTTTTGTTGGCAAACACAATTGTGTTGCATAAAGTGACTAAAGTCAGCCTATCTTTCCTCATCTGGAAATATAAAAGATAACCAAAAAAAAATCCTGAAAAGTAATCCTAATGCCAGATACACTTCTTCTCTCTGCAGATGAGGAACTGAAAGATAAAAAAATGCAGTGAAACACAATTCTTCCTACCCACACTGCTGTCAATGTGGCAACCTCTGTTGCCAGGTGGGGCTTTGGGCTTTTTCTTCCTACATCACAGTAACAATGTCCAAATGCCAGAAAAAGTCCTTAATGAGTCTGAACAGAAATTTCAAGTATATATCCTAATATTTATAACAGGCTTCACTTTTTAAAGTAAAGCTCACAGAAAAGACTGAACAAACTGTAATATTATAATGTCTAAATGTTAATGTTTTTGCTTTCTAGAATATGTTTTTATGTCAAATTTCAGATAAAAAATGCCAGGATAAGAGAGAATAGATTACATTAATGATTATATAGCAGTTCTGTTTTTTCATTTTGGATCATATATTTTTAGCAGGAGACACACACAAAAAAATAATATTTAGAGTGCTAATCTTGCTTGATAAAACACAAAAACCCATGAGAAAGACGCTAAGTTTTTTCTGCTATGTGTAAAGCGATAATAAGAGACAAATTATTATGCCTGAAGAAAGCAACCTTGTCTGTATTATTTTTCCCATAATGTTTAGCCATAGGAATGGGGGAAGAAAGATGGCAAAAAATAAAGAGCTACTAGGAGGATCTTCCAGGAAAATATACTCTTATCTTTAGTTGAAAAAGGCAAAACCTAAACAACATGAGAACTGTTTTAAAGAAAAAAAAGAACATAAAAGATACCAGTTTCAGGATTGCCTTTCTGTCTTTCTCTATTTTATCTTCAACAATGTCTAAACTCGACTAGGAGACAATGCCTCTGGCAGTTCAGGTGAGCATTTTTAAAGAATAAAAGAAGCTGAAACATCCAGTGCCTTTCTTAAGCTCAATATTTATAATGACACTCCTCTTCATATTGAATCAAAATAGTGTACACAACATGTAAAGGTAATAACATTTAACTAAAACCATTATATCCTCAGAAATATATTATAAAACATAACCACTGACCACAATGCCTGAAGTCAATGTACTCTCCAGTCACTCCATCACATTGTTTCAAAGTCCACTAATCCTTCTGGTGCATACACCTGGTACTGTGCACTTCTGCAACTACTTTGTATATCATGCAGTACCATACCGTATGCATTTCACCACTACCGTTTTTCCTACTAGTAGTAGTATTAGTGTAACAGTATGCCTGTTGTAAAGCAATACATTAGAGGGATAGTATTAGTCTGTATCTGTGCCAAGACGACTATGAGCTATCCTCACTGACCATGAGGGATCACAGGAGCAACAAAAAATCAGACTGGTGAGGACTTTCATGATGTGTCGGAGTGCTGTATCCGCAATGTCATTAGCATGCATGTCTCTCCCATTGATGAGTGCTTTCCCATATTACCCCCACAGAGTAAAAGGATATGGATTTGTCAGTTAGTCTGCAAAGTCAGTGTTTGCGGTTTACTTCCTTGCTCAGACTACTGAAAAATTTGCAGAAGCGGATGTACATCGGAGTTTACTTTCTTCTTCTTTACTTATTAGCGTAGTTGAAGTCTGTTATGGCACTTACCATATGGCTCTGCTGTACTAGTCCAAATAATTTTTTCATCTATTCAGCACAGATCAGCCTTTCTAGATGTCCTGTTACTATCCCTGTTCTTCTCTGTATCTCTTCAAATGGTCTGCACATTTCTTAATCTGGACCGAAAGCTGGAGATAATACGTTGAGGTTTCACTAGTTGAAGTTTTTTTTATCGTCTTCTTTTTCCTAGAAGTGCATTGTCTTTATTTTACTGATCTTTCTTCTTTATATTTCACAATCACTTTCACTCATACTGTCTTCTACTATTTTACTCTCCATCATTTCCTACCTATTGATTAACAGTAATTACAAACAGTAATACTCCCTTTGCTGCAATTTTCTCTACATTCTGCTTATTAAAAGGAAGATAATTTGCCACCAACTCTTTCCAAGACTTGCTGGACTGGAACATCTTGCTATATTCTTTTCTTAGCTGGCCTTTGGATTGCTAAGGCATCCGACATTCACTGTAGGCAATCCCATTATATTTTAAGTTTTAAAAATACCTTTCTCCATAGTGTCCCACCTCATTCTTTAACAGAACAGGTCTAAAATCACTAAAAGTGACTAAAAAGGAGTCTTGTTTTAAAGTAATGTCTGTTTAAAGATGCTCTTGCATTTATAAATTATTAATACTCACAGCTAAATTAAAAAAAAAAAACCCACAAAAAAATGCATGCATACCAATTACAAAATGCTAACACGGAAGAAGTACCATTGGTCAACATATGTGATAAATCTTAGATGTATTGTTTGATTTTGAAATCAAATAGTCAGATGCAAACACAAAAGATTTAACAAACAATAAGCTCCAAATTTGTTCTACTTTTTTTCCGATAATTGAACTTTTATTTTGCATCCCATCTGCACAAACATCAGATAAATCTCTGATTATCATTTTTTTCATTCATATTAAAAACAAAATGAATGAACATTAATATCAGAGAAATTAGTATACATAATATCAGAGTTTAGTATACATAAAATCACTATTCTTCTATAGACAGTATTTACTTTTAAGTGGGATATAATCTTCCTGGATTTTCAAAAATTGAGTTAATCGGTGAAGAGAATTCATGCTAGTCAAAAAGCCAATTAAAATAATGCAGCTCTTGACATGTGGATATCTGTTTGCTATTTGAAGTAGGCTGGGATCTTCAACTCAGTCCATATTAGCCTCTAATAACCAGAATACATCACATACCTCCAGCCTTCAAATCCAGATGATTTATGGGTAAAGTTCCCCACATTTCAAACCCAGTCCCCTCTGTCAGCGTTCAGTTCCAGAAGGTTAATTTAAAAATGTCATATTCAGAAGTCATCTCTCCACTTTAATTCACATTCTACAAATTAACAAGACGTTTAAATCTTTTCCCCAAAATTCAATAAAATATGGACAATTTCACTTAACATTAAATAGATTTTCACTAGTGTTACTTCCTAGGTCAGATTTGGTTCTAGTTTAACCTGTGCAAATCCACAATCATGTTACTGATTTGAGCAAGAAGCACCTCCTCTGTCTTTCTTTCTGATTCAGTTGTGAATAGCTGTGTTGTTAATCTCTGGATGTTGGTGTCTTTCCTGCCTGTGTAAATCTGTTCATTACACGGTGCATTCTGCCTTTCTTTTGCTGGTCTTCATTAAAGTACTCAAGTATGCTCTTTAAGCAAAACCCTCATCGTGGTATTCCATATGCATGGAGTTATTGCTTTTAACCTAAGAGGAATGAGCATGACTGAAATAATTTGGTCATCGAACCGTGAATGGTACATTCCTTTTGGCATTCATCTAATCCAAGCAGGCAGCAGTAGGTTTCAGAAACTCTCTTTGTTTGGACAGGCGCTTTGGGAAGAATGAAGAGCAATATTTTCCTTCCGCTTAACTTGCCAGCCTACCTTCTTTCTTAGACAGGTACGTATTCTTTAAAATAAATACTTAAAAAGTAATTTATGAGAATTAATCTCAAAAAAAAAAAAGAACATTCTTTAGAAATCTGAGCAGTGTAAATAGGGAATAAATAATACATATCAGCAATCCCTCCAGATTTACACTACACCTTTGCTTTTTTGACAAGGAAGTAGTTACTCACTGATGCAATCTTCAAGCCATTTCTCTCTCCACTGGAGAGAAAGCACTAAACTGAGACATAAAACCTGAATTACGTCTGACCATTTACTGATTTGTAATTCCTAATCAAGTCTTTGTGTGAGATTCTCCCTGTGTGCTAAATAGCACAAAGTTTCTTGTTGGTCTGTTGGTGTAAAAAGTCATATAAAAATACTATGCTGTACATATCTCGTTCAACTATATCAACAGAAATTGTTTATATCTGATCATCTTATTTTTCAAAGATAAGAAAATAAAGGGAAGAAGTTCAGAATACAATTTTCATTGAAGGTCATTGGTCACTGCTATTTTAAGAAGGACCACCCATTCAGATTCATTTATTGTCCCTCTTTGAAAGCTGTCTGGATATGTCAAAAATCACTGAAAGCTTTCCCAGCAGAGCTAGGAAATTCCACTTTTGCTAGTTGGAAATACAATATTCCAAAAATCAGACAAGCTGAGCTGTTCCCACTAATTTTGCGGATTTCTATTTCTAATCCAGGCCAAAGTCACAGAATAAGAGAAGTGGAATAGTACATGTTTATTTATTTATTTCAAAATAGCCAATCTTCGTCAAAAACTGAATGAGCTACTAGTCACTAAAGTGCTAAATGAGCAAACCTAAGCCAAAGTCCTCTAAACTGAATTTGCTTTATTTCCCCCTAAATTCTTTCTAGGATTGAACATCTATTCTTTACAATTCAAAAATGCTAATGGGAATATTGTCTCTTTTCTCACAAATCACACGACATCCTTCTCTCTAAACTAGAGAGGCATGGGTTTGATGGACGGACCACTCAGTGGATAAGGAATTGGCAGGATGGCCGCACTCAGAGAGTGGTGGTCAACGGCTCAATGTCCAAGTGGAGACCGGTCATGAGTGGCATCCCTCAGGGGTCCATG
>JAAGAY010038411.1:76072-113577 GCA_011801015.1 Ardeotis arabs
CGAGGGAGGTGATTCTCCCCCTCTACTCTGCCCTGGTGAGACCCCACCTGGAGTACTGTGTCCAGTTCTGGAGCCCCCAACATAAGAAGGACATGGACCAGTTGGAGGGCCAGTAAGATGACCAGAGGGCTGGAGCACCTCTCCTATGAGGACAGCCTGAGAGAGTTGGGGCTGTTCAGCCTGGAGAAGAGGAGGCTCCGGGAAGAGCTTATAGCAGTCTTCCAGTACCTCAAGGGGGCCTACAAGAAAGATAGGGGAGAGGCTGTTCAGCAGGGCCTATTGTGATAGGATGAGGGGTAATGGTTTTAAAATAGAGAGGGGTAGATTTAGATTGGATACTAGGAAAAAATATTTCACAATGCGAGTTGTAGAACACTGGAACAGGTTGCCCAGAGAGGTGGTGGATGCCCCATTCCTGGAAACATTCAAGGCCAGGTTGGATGAGGCTCTGAGCAACCTAATCGAGATGGGGATGTCCCTGCTCCTAGCAGGGGGGTTGGACTAGATGACCTTTGAAGGTCCCTTCCAACTCTAATCATTCTATGATTCTATGATTCTAAAAGCAAAATCAATACACACATTATCATCCCCCGCAGGTAACTTTTGCTTTTCAATTGCCTGCTTCCTTTCTTACACCATGATGCAATTAAGATCTTTTGTCATTTTTGTCTTTCCCTAAGCAAGCAAAGACGATCATGTCAGTGAAAACAAAAGTCAATAGTTTTATGTACCAAGTTATTGCTCCTTTCAAGACAGAGATGAGAACTCCAAATTTATTTCACTGCAAAGCTGGCTTTAAATTAATGCTTAGGAGAGCTTTCATCTAACATGATCTTTCCCCTTTAAATTCCAAAGATAAAACCAACCACTGGAGAGCTTTTCTTTTAAAAATAAAATCTTATGCAACGAATACATAAATCATGTCATACCTTACAGGCTAGAGCAAAACTTCACATCCACAGCCAAAAATAACTTTTCTAATCATTAGGTCAGTGGTCAGTGTCTACAGTGGTAAACGTGGTGATGAATCCCATTACCTTAGACTTGTGAACAGGAAGTTGTCTACAGCTTCCAGAACAGCAGTGGGCGATAGTGTATGATGCATGTTAGGGTGAAGAGAGCAGACAGAAGTATCTACTGGCTGGAGTGGGAATGCTATCCATGCCAGCTGTGGTGTACGTAGCAGTGCCTGGCACACTCAGAGTGAGCCATGACCTAATTGCCTGAGCTTGTGCAAGGGACTGTGCTGGTGCTCAGCATATTTGACCCACAAGCAACAAAATTCAGAGGAACTGAGGAGGTACTGCAGATTTCCTCTCAAGCAAACACAGAAGATTGGGAGTACAGCCTTTCCACAATCCCCCTGCGCCTCCTGCAGGTTTCTGCGTGGTGGCATCATCACCATGGCGGAGCTGCAGTCATTATCAACAGCTGAGAGGCTTAGCAAATGAAGTTGAAGGGAAAGAGTTATTTTATTTTGACACTGGATTATTTTGAAATGAGAGCATGAGACCCCACTGGGTAAATTCTGATGTATACTGAGGAAACAGATTTTCACCTTGTGTTGTAAGTTTTGTTTTGAAAAATTGGCAGCTATTTTATAAAACAGCATTAAAGGAACATAGAGAAATGAATTTTTCAGTTCATATGTTTCCTAAGTTTCCTGCATTTTCAAGAAGAAAAAAAGTTGTTCCAGTTTCATACATAAGGAATTTGGACACATGGGTATTAGTAGTTTTGCTAAAGATCAAAGTTTGAGTTAGAAATAGGAAAGTATTTTCTAAAAGCCCCCTTTTGTAGCTTGCTTACAGGTTTGTCTTTCTCTTGGTTTTGTAGTTCCCCGTACTGAAAAAATCAACGATATAACACCACAGACTCCAAAACCCTGCTTTGTTACCACACTAAGTACATTGTTACCACACCAAACACAGTTTGCTTGAGAACAGGCTGGAAAACTGTTACGGCCGGGAGCTGTAGCAGGTTTGTGATTCCCTCGAACTAAATTAAGGTGAACCGACACCAAACGATCGATTTAGGGTTTTATTTAACATTTGGAGGAACGACTTAACTTTGGAACTTGAAAGGCATAAAGGGGGTTGGTAGCTGGGGCTCTTAGCGAAATATTTCTAAGAAGAAGAAGCAAAACAGAAGAGAGACAGAGGAAAAAGAGAGAAAGAGATATCACCACCCTTGGATCCAGCAACGACGATGACAGGCGGGCGCGCAGATCCTCCGGTGGGGCAGCGGGCGTGTGGCTTCTGGTGGCGAGGCCGCAGTGGCAGGCGGCCATGACGGTCTTCCGGTGGGGGAGGCTCGCCAGGCGGCTCTCTCAGGCAGTGTCTTTTATAGTCTAATCCCCGCCTCCAGTTCTGCCCCTTGAAGCGTCTGGTTCCAGAAAGTTCTGAGTCCTCTGCACAGGCAGCAAAGCGGGCGCTAATGTGAGGAGTGGTCCGAAGCCCCCTCCTCAGATGACCGCTGTGTGACCCCTGCCCATATTTGGAATAGGGGCTGGGGGAGCTGCACATCCCCCATGCGGCCTCCCCCTCCCCTGTGCAGACTGCAGACTGTACAGGGAGGGCCACAGCCACAACAATGTTTGAGACATTAACTCTTTTGGTCCCTGACAAAAACACAGGGACAAATTTATTGCAAACTAAACCAAGAATGATTTTGGTCTCTGACATTCAGAAAAAAAAACTGAACTTGCACATACTTCCATGTATTTGAAAGTTAAAGTACAAGGAGCTCAAGCTGTTCCTGTTCAGGCTTCTGCTCTGTATTCTAAAATACAAATTTTAGTGACATTTCAAACCATAAAACATATGGGAAATGGATGACTAATACTGTCTCTACAAATGACTGTTAAATTTTTCTGTTGAACATCAAATTCTAATAGCCATTGAATGCACTTTAAAAATCTCTTGTTGAATATAGTCCCAATATGAAAGTTTCTTTTCCTAAACTAACTCAAATTAAAAGATCCAGTAGAGGAGCACTAATTTCAAGTTTCTAAGGAAACATAACTGCCAGGCTAAAGAAATCACAATAAACAGAATGCAGTTATAACCACTAGCTTGCATTTTAAAATACATTCTCTCATGTGTCTGCATAGTACAGACTAATATACTTTCTTGACTGCAAGGTAACATTGATTTTTTAAAATTAAATAATCTAAGAAACGAAGAGTTTAATACTGTGTAACCTAGACTGAACAATGTTTAAACTATGGTAACTCCTAGAGATGCAAAGCTATAGCTAAAAACACAGCCAATGGAGGCCGTACTATAAAGTGGATTACTTTCGTGTCACATTCTTTTTTAATACCCTCACATCACCATACTAGCCCACAATATACAAATCTCACTTCTTTATACCCCTGAACTAAAATACCATATATACCTATCCCACATCATCAACTCTACAGAATTTTAGTAGCTTTTCTGCGAGGCATTTGCATCTGCGTCTGTTGAGGTACCTGCTAAACTGTATTTCCACAAGTTTATAGTTGGGCTATAAATGTTAGTCAGAGGCCTTCAGAGTTACCAGCTCTGCTATGACCATCACAGCGTGGGCAGTGTCTGCCAGGGCAGAAACAATTGCCTGTATTCCCTGTCCCCATTCCCATCTACTGCACAGGAGGGAACACTGAGCCCCAGTGAGGGTCTCATGGTCTGCTCTTCCCTTCTTTCTCAGACAGGGCTGCCCATGTAGCAGCATCTATTTCTATAGGAGGTAAGAAAGCACATCAATGCCTCTGGCCAAGTGGTGCTCTTGCTTCTTTCTCTGCTCGGTAAACCATTTCCAGCAGAAAAGGGAGCACTTTGATGAGGTGAAGGTGGCCTGGCTAGCTGATCTTCCTGGGGAGAGGAGTGGCAGGGAAAGCAGCCAAACAGAGGCACTGCTGCTTCTTTTCCCTACCCTCCCAGTAAAATAATTTTGTGTTTGCATCCATCTGGCTTTGATAGTATTTTCGAGTTCTGCAATCTGGGCACACGTTAAGTGCTGTTACATAACTGACAGGATTTTTTTTTATTATTATTTTTTGCATGGGAATGATTTATCAGAGCTTGTGTATCCCTCTGATTAGTGGACTTGTCAAATTATTTTTAACTGCTTGTTAGTAAGTAATTAATCTGTTACAATGGTCCTCTGCCATAGTGGCATTACTTGGTGGCTTTTGTAAAATGGCATTCAGCTTTGCCCACTAGGTAAGCAAAAGACCATGAAACAATTAGGTGTTGCTCAGACTTCCAGAATAAGGTGAACTTTAAATTCAGATACAAGTTTGAAATGGACAAATGTGGTTTGGGCAGTAAAAAGGGAGGGCAGAGTTTAAGATTTTTTCTTTCAGCTCATCATGTTTTTTAATGTTGATGTTGAATACTTGATCTGTGTGATTGCTCTGTGACTGAGTGTTCCGAGTGATTTTATTATTAGGATAATTTCAAGTATACACAGTTGACTTTTTTCCTCCTTTACTTCATCCTCCCTAAATAATACTACTAAAATTATACATATTCACCTTCCCTCCATATTCAGCATCCCCAGACAAGCTGCTGCTCATAATCTTATCTCTTTCTTCTAACACAGTCCTTCACTGTTTGTTGATACATGAACAGACTTCACAGAGTCATATATAACAATATTAGTATTTGTACACTTAAAGACATGCTTCTATAAAGCAGCCTAGCTCTCCCTTGCCGCTATATTAGACTTTGTTGCTGCAGTGAGTTTTTAATCTCAATGTAAAAGACAAGTCTTGATCGGTGTGAGGTTTGTGGGAGGAAAGGACCTGGTGTTTGTACTGCGGGGTGGTCACAACTGTACAGGTCATCTTTTGTTGAGGAGAACCTCTGTCTCTTTCCACATAGTGGAAAAGAGGACCAAGCTTGCCCTTCTCCTCTCTGCTGCCTGCTTTTCAGCTGAGGTAACTACATAGCCACTTTCCTGCTTTTTGCAGATGCTTTTCATTGGCAGCTATCTGCTTACCCTGGGGAAGGGCTGGATAGTGTAATTGAACATCCACCAGAAGCTTCTGCTTCTGAAAAATTGAGATCTCCCTGGACTAAAGAGGAAAGAAAAGAAAGCTAAAATCCTGTGGCTAGAGAGTGTGTTCTCCTACACAGGCATATGAATTAGCCATCCAGTGTAGAGCTGTTTTTATCAAGAGTTACAGATTTGACTAGATCACTGAGTGAGCAGCAATTGCTCTCCTTGTGTAACCTACTGTTGTGATGTCCGTAACAGCAGTGTTTATTAGTGTAGCTCTGTGTGGCCATTGAATATTGATTTTTCATTTGAAAATACATTTAGGAGTCCTCGCTGGTCTCAGAATTTCCTGAGAATTAGTAAGTCCATGCAAAAATCTTCTGACCTTTCCATTCTCTGCCACCACCCCTCCATCCCCATCCCCAAATTATATTCCTTCTACCTCTTTATTACAATGATCCAGCTGCACAGGGGACAGATGGCCCACAGGTAAAATCTGGTGTTAAATTTATATGCCTAAGCATATGGTGCCATTGTATTGTGATTTTAAGAGTGCCTAACCTTGAATAAATTAGTAAATAGGCCAGCAGTCTGTTTTTAAGGACCAAACTGACCAGCAGCAGGTACTGACCAACTAAGGAAGGGAAGTATCAGAGTCAAAGGATCTTCACAACAGCATTGAGCAAAAGCTGCTGTAAAGTATATATATGTTAGAGTGATTGGCACCTCAGTGCTTTCCCTATGTCTCTCTGAAAGGTCATGAAAAATGACCTTCTCCTCTTATATATGGAAAAAAAATATATATATTTGCCATACACCCCCTATGGAAAAACATCTCTTCTGCTTCTTTATTTCCTGCTTTTTCTACTGAAATGAATACAAACACAATGGCAGCTTCCATGTGACAAACACTCACTGCCCTCTGCAGCTTCCAGAGCGTCAGAATAGAGACGCACTTGTAGGACCCATTGTGGGCCATTTCTTAGCATCTGAATGAGGAATAAATTTGTCTGACTGAACAACAAATTCTCCTTTGTTCGTCAGTTCCATTGTGATTTTCAATAGGTCCACTATGACTCATTACAAAAAGTGGTGCTTGACCAAGGTAAACTATATGAAGGAGAAGAGGCTTAATGCTTTCTCTAAACCTCATATTCCTCCGGTTAATTTAAAGAGTCTATATCCTTCACAAGGTGCAGCCAGGTACATACCTCCACAGGTGCTCAAGCTCTGCTCTCCCTCTCTTTCCAGTTTTAGTCAAGTTGGACTTTTGACACCATTGACTACATGAAATAAACTTGTGGATTAATTAGAAAATGTACATTGAAGGTGGGTGTAACATGCCAGTTAAAATGTCAGTTAAAATGCCAGTGAACTAAATGTGAAAAGTATGTATTCATAACTTTGAATGAGGGTATATGTTAACAACAAAAATATTTTCTAGTGGGAAACAAGAGTAGTAACCAATGACAAAAAATTTAGAGGCAGGCAAATTTTGTAATGCTTGTGTTGTTTCTGTGGAATATGATAGGGTAAACATCTATAAAACAATTACTGACTATATGGTGCAAACCCCAGGACACTAACTTGGCATATTCACTATTCCATGGTAGGCTGTGACAGAATCAGGACCAAGCATAGTAAAAGATGGTGTATTAGAAGAAAAAAAAAAAAAAAGGATGATAGGAATTATTAGGAGTTATGGGCTGTCTTTTTTAAAAAATAAAAATCTTTATGGACTGCCACGTCCAATTACTTCACAGTGATATGAAATCTGCGTTCAGTACGCAATGTTTCATCACTGGGTCAAATGCTTAACTGTGTGTCTAAGTAGTCAAGTTTGTTTGTTGATCCCTCTCTCTGCTGAGTACAATTATTGGTTACATATAGAAATGATTATTTAGCTGAACAACTGTTATCACATCTTCTGAATTGCAAGAAATATTAAAGGATTATATTTGATTTTTTTTGCAACAGGTAGTAAAATAAGAGGCAGTAGTAGGAAATTTTGCAAAAACATTGTGAACTCAGTAGAAATGAGGAGGAATAACAACATCCATACAGTAAGTTTCAAAATTGCAGAAGCAGAAAGTTCTATCTGTTATTATTCTAAAGTAAATAATAAAATATAGACTAGCTTTTTGATGGCCAGAAGAAACACCCACAGATAATGTGTTTTACGAAGGTAGATTGCTTTGAAAGCATAGGTGTTTGCCACTGTATAATAAAAGAAAGGTAAATGTTAGATAATACTGCTCCAGTTCTCTCAAGACTTTTCAAGAGTCTGATTTGTATAGCTGAAGACTTTAGGACACTGCCTAACACGTTGTCCTGTTTTAATTTAGCGGGGGGTGGGGCTACAGTGGCAGCTTCTGTAAGAAGCTGCTAGAAGTTGTTTCCCCTGTGTCCAGTGGACTCGGCCAGGCCTGGGGCAAACCCACTGCTGGCCAGGGCCGAGCCAATTGATAGCAGAATGTTCCATAACGCTTGTGCAGTAGTGTATTTAAGAAGGGGAAAAACAGGGAAAAAAAAGGAGAAGATGTGAAGAAGCTGGAGCAGGGGCAGAGAGGGGGAAGTGTGAGTCTTATGGGCCTTGCGGCCATTACCCTTTGGCCTCCTGACTCAGCCCGGCCCAGCTGCAAGAAGTGGAGATGAGATGTGAAGAGAACCTGAGAAGCGTCTGCCTGAGCCAATTGTGAAGAATTTCTTGTGAGAAGAATGGTTGCAGATGCCAAGGTCAGTGAAGAAGGAGTGGGAGGAGTAATGCTGCTCCCGGCAGAGATTCCCCTGCAGCCTGTGGTGCAGCCCATGGTGGAGCGGGCTGTTCCCCTGCAGTCCATGGAGGTCCACAGAGGAGCAGAGATCCACCTGCAGCCCATGGAGGACCCCACGCTGGGGCAGGCGGATGCCTGAAGGAGGCTGTGGCCTGTGAAGGGCCTGTGCTGGGGCAGCCGTTCTGGAGGAACTGCACCCCGTGGAAGAAATGACCCACGCCAGAGCAGTTTCACGAAGGGCTGCGGCCCGTGGGAGGGACCTCACACTGGAGCAGGGGAGGAATGTGAGGAGTTCTTCCCCTGACAACGAAGCAGTGGCGTAAAACAACGTGTGATGGACTGACCGTAATGCCCATTCCCTCTTCCCTCCAGTGCCACTTGTGGGGGAAGGTACTAGAGATAATGTTAAGGGGGAGTTTTCTTCTTCTCTTTCTCATTATCCTCCTTTGGTTTTAATAATAAACAAAATAGTTTTCCCCAAGTTGAGTCTGTTCTGCCCATAACGGTAACTTTAAGGAGTTCTCCCTGTCCTTATCTCAAACCTCGAGCCTTTTTTCTTATATTATCTCTCCCTGTTCCCTTGGAGGGTGGGGGGAGTGAGAGAGAGACTGTGTAGTCTGGCCCCAAGTGGGGCTAAACCACGACACACATAAGAATCTATTTTGATTTAGAGAATTGCCTTTACAAGTTTAAAAAAAATACATACTTGATACACTTGTGAAACAAATACAATGCAGGCACCAACAAGGCTTCTTCCAAACTTATGTTTCCATTTAAAATTTTATTTTGCATGTTCAGAATATCACCGGGAACATAGAAACTTGTAGGCACAAATGACTTAATATCCAGAGGTTTTGCATAAAATATTTGCTAATGAAATTGCAACATCACATTTTTGTGATAACTATATATCTTAATATTTCATATATACCTATAAAAGTCATGCATTGAAAAGTCATTTGTCTAGATCATGTTCTCTGGGTGCTAAAATTCACTGTAGATCTTACATGTTTTAAATATGTCACATATTTTCTGTACATTTTAAAGACTTAATTATACTGACATCACATTCCCAAAGAAAACACAAAATATAATAAAGCTGTATATTTTCTTTATTTACTTTACAGTTTTTTCCTTGTATTAAAAGAAAATAAAAATATAAGTAATGGGCAAAACAAATGTTTTAAACCAGCTCACAAGTACGTAAGATATGTAAAATCTAGTAGTATAAACTACGATGAAAAGCAAGGGTATAAAATATGTTCTCTTTTGAGTCTGTGGTCCATGAGTAATATTGCTTCAGTACTGGCCGTGCTTTGATATATGAAAGCCGATTACATAATTAATGGCTTATTATGTAGCAAGTGAGGAATCAATGGGGATTAAAGGTCCTGAAGCCTAACAACTAGCAGCTACTTGTTTTATTTCCACCTTTGCCACACAATTACTCTTTTCTTGCTATGATACACATTCAAAAAAAGTCCAGGGCCAAATTTCAGTCTGTAACATCCTTGCTGTCATAACCTTTTGATTCTAATTCAGATCCCCTATATTCTACTTCTGCAATATTCTTTACTACGTAAAGAATTCCTTTAGTTGAATAATAATGTTAAAATGATTTTTGTCTTTACATCATTCCATGCAGGCTCCTTAGGCATGTGCCATGCATGATGACCTTTGACACCAGCATGTTAGCGTCAGCAGGGGACCTTTGTACTGCTGACCTCCATATCTGATCCATTACTCCTCAACTGTGATCATTGTTTTCATTTTCTACTTTCATTAGACGAATCCAATGCTTAGATGAGTATCGTCAGCCATTTGCTTACAGAGTAGATGTATAAACATGTATAAAAGTGTTACTAAACATAGTGCTTTTAAATGTTTTGCATCCCTGATCTGGAAATACTGTTTGATCTATTGACAGACTGACAAGAAAAAGATACACTTAGCCATATAAGCCATACTAGGCTCCTTTATGTGTTTTAGAAGCTATTTAAGAATGTAAAGAGGCAGTCTGACCAAACACAGAGCGAGCACTGGACGGAGACTGAGATTTTTCCTTTGTTCCTGGGTCTGCCGCTGGCCTGATGGGTAACCTATGCTGCTTCTCTTCATGCCTCAATTTTTCCACCTGCAAAGTTAAGATAATAATGCTGTTCTTTTTGTAAAGTGCTTTAAGATTTATGGAGAAAAAGCATCATGTGAGAGCCAGGAATTTAGTGGTAAGGAAGAGCCTTATCTTTTTTTTCATGGTCTTTCCAATTTTGTCTTCTAGTGTATTGAAGTAAACACACAGAATTCTATCTTCTTTGAAATTAGTAGGAGTTTCACGCTTGATTTTAATGGCACCAGAATTTCTTCTGAATTAATGACAAAAGTTGTGCTCCTTTGTACACAATGCCAATAGCAATTCTTGCTCAAAGACATGTATACCCTCACCCTACTTCTGAAATATCTGCACTTCTGTTTGGAAAGAGGAAGGTAAGCAAGCAGTACCTCTGAGAGCAATAAGGTAACAATTTTTAATGAAAATACTGTATTTGAACAGCTCCTAGAAGATATTTATAACACAACAGCATGCATACTAATAGTGCTACCGCTCGACTGCATTTTCCCATAGTATGATTTTGACATAAACATTTACCAAAAATACGGTGATTTTTTTCTATTATTTCAAAGCAGTTCCTAAGGTGCAAATTGTAGCTTATACAATTTTGATATGTCCTTTAAAAAATGTATGTGCTTCTTTTATCTTAGATGGTTTTTGTAGTCAGTAGGATACATATGTTGCTCATTCATACTAGTTTTTAAAAAAGCTTTGGAGAGAGATCCAGAAAAGCTCACATTTTGTACACTTTTTCCCCTTCCAAAGGTTTTGAGAAGAGCAATTTCCCCTGACGGAGTGGTTTAAACCATTTTTTTTCTATTCTGAACTTTGTATTGCATTGTAACGCCGTGCTGACTGCAACCCTTAATATGCCAAATCCTGCAGTACTTTTCCCAGCAACTGTTCTCTTAGAGACTTTTGTGGGCCCTAACTCTAGATACAGGATTTGGTTCTATAGTCACAGCAGTTCAAATGATGAGTTTAAACAGTACATATAAAACCCTTCAGACAATATAAAGGCAATAGAACTAGTAGTGCATGAATACAAAACCATTCTAATTGGAATACAGTAATGTAAAGAAGTTTCACTCAGCTAATCTGTAATAAAAACTTTGTACACTACAGTGACTCCTCTCCAAGGGTACCACCAGTGGAACAGACTTTCCTTTCATTCACTAATCCCACCATGTGTTCAGTTAACCATCAGCAGCATTAGAACCAAGCCTTTCCCATAGAGGCTTTCGCAGGTGCCTCCCCAGCCAGTCCTCCCTGGGGAAGTGTTCCCTTTGTATATGTACACGATTTTTATACAATCTGACATTCTCCACTGTCAAACATCTGCTCTTCTGAAATATACTGGGGCCAGAAGCACAGGTCATTCTTGAAGCCATGGGTCCAGAAAAGATGATATCCATCTCTCTCTCATGGGCTGGCTTTTCCTCATCCTTCAGTTCAAACACTGTATCATACTAGAAAGAAATCTCATGCTGGAGGGTAGAAAGAATATCTGTTCCTTTTAACTGTGCTACCCCCACACTTCCATTTAGTGTGAAACAGTTTGTTTACTTCACAGATCTGAGGCTACCTTATGCACACTGCCCCACTAATCAGTAATGAAAATTGCACAGAATTGTTTGTCCACAGCATTCTTAAAGGGCATGATGACATCATCCAGCATGCATTTATACATTCTAGGTTTCTTCATGGCCATTTGTTTGTTTTTATTCTAGCATTATATATTGCCTTCTCTTGCAGTTATATGCAAACACAAATAAAATGAAGTTGGCTTCCCAAATCTTCCACACTATGCTAAGGATGAAATTTCTTCTTTTCTGTAAATTACAAAATTAGATAGCCTGGCCTATCTTTCTTTTACTTTCTGATTTTTTTTTTCACTGATAGCTAGAGTACATGATTTTTTAATCATTGGCTTTTTTTCATAGTAACCATAGTAATTAATTTTTTCAAATTCCAAATATTTATTTCAAAACAGACACACTAATAAATAGGGTCTTCTATGGTTGTTTGCTGCCTGTAGGTTTTACATGGGTATTGTCAGACAGGTGAGACTGCATGATTGACTCTTGACAGTGCAATTTTACATCACCACACATTTGCCTTTCAGCTTCTCTTTCCTTTTCTGCTGCTTGCTTTTTTTGCCATCAATTTGTAAACTCACAGTCCTGCGTTTCTCTAGGTTTAGCAGTTCTTGGAATAACTCTTTCACGTTGTGGTTCAGCTTGGCAGAGGTCTCCATGAAGGCACATTTCCACTTCTTAGCCAAGGCTTCTCCTTCACTGCTGTCCACCTCTCGATTTTGGTTCTCATCATTTTTGTTCCCCACTAGCATTATTGGAATGCTTTCTACATCTCCTTTTATCTGACATATTTGTTCATAGATCGGTTTGAGCTCCTCCAAGGACTGTTGGCTGGTGATAGAATAAACCAAAATGAAAGCATGTCCTTTAGAAATAGAAAGACGTTGCATGGCTGGAAACTGATGGCTCCCTGTAGTGTCAGTTATCTGCAAAGTGCATATGCTCTTATCACAGCTGATCACCTGCCGATAGGTGTCTTCAATGGTAGGGATGTAGCTCTCTCTGAAAGTGCCCTTCACAAATCTCAAGACCAAAGAACTTTTGCCCACTCCTCCAGCTCCAAACACAACAACCCTGTAATCATTGCTTTGCTCAGGCATGTTTCTCAGTGTGTCTGTTGCTCAGCTAGAGGGAAAAATCTAGGAAAGAAAATGACAAAACCAAGACAGACGTTAATACATGTACTCATAGAGAGTGCACTTTGTGGTATCTTTCACAATGAGAGCAATGAATGTGATATAAGTGATGGCATACTGGTTGTAATAAGTTAGGAAGTCTTGCATAGAAACTTAAGACTTCTGCGGGTTACAGAATGATTTTTTTCAGTAGTAAATTTAGGATTTGCAATCCAGTCTGGAGTATTAACAAAAGACCACCTTCATCACTTCATGACTTGTTTTAAATGAACATTGTGAGTTGAAGTACTCTTCCTATTGGACTAATATTCCCAGAAATAAAAAGTTGCATCTGGGAAACGGTATTTCAGCAAGGCCATGGTCCGAACAAACCATAGAAAGTAAATTACTCCTCTATATCTAAAAAAAATGTCCTCAAATCATTGTTGAAACACACTGGTATACACATGTATCACAGCCAATTACGCCAAACATGCCATCTTTTCAGTAGTTAGGGAACTTATCTCTGCTGCAATTGGACAATACTCCTGAGTGAGATCTAAGACATATTCATAGCTTATTCAGGAAAGGTCACAAAACTCTGTGATCTTTGAAGTCAAAGATCTTTGACAAAACCTGTCTGTAAAGAGTAGGACCACAAATATTGTCATCATTATTAAATAACAGCAATAGTAAAGCTTTCAGAGGGTTGCAAGCTGTAGTTGTTTTAGAATTCACTGAAATCAATGTGACGTCTTCCCATCAGTAGCAGCTCATTAGGTATACAGCATGTACAAGTCTTTTTTTTTATATATTTAGTGAGATTTAAGCAAACAAGCACTAAAAAATTGAACCCTAAAAGTTTAAAATTCTAAGATATCATTACTTTTCAGACCAAAGCTAGATATATAAAAAGTACATGTGGAACAAACTGCAAAATTTACAGCATAAATTTGCAATTTGTTCTTAGGAAAATGGGCTAATTTAATAGGGAACCTTGTCCAAGTGCCCTAATAGTGCCTGGTGATTGAATTTACCAGTTGTAATGTTGCCTGGGTGGCAGCTAATCCAGAACAACCCAAAGGGATTTCTTAGTGAATAAGGAAAACCATCAAGCTATTTCTTCACTGTAGCAGAAGTGATTGCATTATGGGGACAGGATTTTAAGCTACCCTTTACCTGTCTAGCACGGGGAGAAGAGTAGTGCTGCTGTAGAGGTATGGATGTCAGTGGAGCCCCCATGACCTTATCTCAGTTGCCCCATCAGACTGAATTTTGTGCTTCTGCATCTTTAATGCTCTCACTGCCTGTACCAGTTAGATTAAAGCTATGGCTACCCATACTGCACTGATGTCTTCATTTTGGCGTTCAAGCATACCCTGATTTTGTTATCATTCTTATCTAAGGCATCCTATTCTGTCCTAATTCTAAAATCTGAGTAAGCTGAAAACATCCATCTTTACATAATGTGTTGGATGAATGGGTGGTACTTCCTCATCTGCCACACCACAGTCAGAACAACCAGTGCAACAGAGGATGCTGACCCTGAGGCAAAGTGGAGAGCTGTCACAGCTCTGCCTACCCAGTTTGGCTTCAGGCAGAAGTTTTGCCCCATCCATTTCTCCTACACCGCAGTCACTGTCACTCTCAAAGACCTGTTTAAATACAGCAAAGATTAAAGATAAATAAGAGTGTTCATCCTGAGGCAGTGAAGCAAAATTGTTCCTCTCTGACAGCAGAATTCAAGGAATGGAAAGAGGAGTAGTCTCAGAAAACGTTGGTATATCTGTTTAAATAAGATAGAAAACCCTCCGAGGAAAACAGAAAATGGGCTGTTGAGAAAACAAAGAAAACCAAAGTAGGTAGCAGGAAATGAGAAGAGAGGAAGCTAGCAGGACGTTGTTCCACTGAGAATAAACTTGCACCAAACAGCTGCAAACATGCACATTCAGAACAGTCACAGAGCTTAGAGTCATGGGTGACTGCAGGGAATGAACTACCATAAGAATTATAGTTTAATAATTTTTAATAATTTTTAATAATTTTTGTGAATAAAATGGCAAGAAAGAAAAACATGTCTATTTCACCTCAACCTTAAGCGTTGCACAATCAGATAATATGTAGCCTAGGAATTATGAGATGATGAGGAAAAATGTGCAATGAAAATATTTACTATGAAAATCAGCAACATACAGAGTAGGGAAATAAAATTTTGAAAGCCAGCTGAGTGTAATTCTGCTACATTAAACTTCATGCTTTAAGCATACTCAGAAATCTCCAAGAAAACTGGCATATATCATTGTCTAAAAATTAGAATAAATTGAAATGTGGCACTTAATGGCATGAAGTAGTAAGCATCTGAAAAGCTTCTAAGGGAACATGAAGTGGCATGGTAACAGTCTTCAAATACACAGTAAGCTGTTGCAAAGAGGGAGAGTGTATATTTGTAATGCAAAAAACTGCAATTAATCGGCTTACATTGTAGGAGAGATTCACATTAGACAATAGGAAAACCTTACACTGGTAAGAAGAGCACACTGATTGCTAAGGGAGATTTTGCAGGCTGTCTTTAGAAATGACCACAGAATCACAGGCTGGAAGGGACCTGAGAAGGTCTCTGGTCTAGCGTGCTGATCACTGGTCTAGCCTGCTGTTCTGTCCTATCAGGGTCTGAAAACCTCCAACATTTCCCACAGCCTCTCTGGGCAACCTTATCCACTGATAAATTACCCTCAGTGTGATTCTTTCCCCCTTACATCTAGCCTGAACTACTTGTGTTTCAACTCACACCTGTTGTCTCTCCTCCTCCCACTGTCCATTACTATGAAGAGTTTGACTCCATCTCCTTGACAGCTTTCCTGTAGATTATGGGGGGCTGTTGTTTGGTGCCTCCCGAACTGTGCATTCTCCAGGCTGAACCAGCCCTGCTCCCTCAGCCCTCAAGGCAGGACAGTGCTGCAGCCCTGGGCACCGCAGTGCCCTCATCTGAACATGCTCTGGTTTGTTGACATGTCTGCTCTACTGGGGTTGGCAAAACTGGACAAGCTGTATAGCCGTTATCTCATGAGTGCTGAGCAGAGGGGGACTGTCACCCACCTCAACTGACTGGCCGTGCTCCTGCTCACGCAGCCCAGGACATGGTGAGCCTTCCTTGCAGCCAGGGCCACTGCTGGCCATGCCCAGCTTGCTGTCTACCATGGCCTTAGGGCCTTCTCCATGGAGCTGCTCCCCAGCCCAAGTGGCTGCAAAGGAGCAGCAACCTCAGTTGCTGTTTACTCTGTCCCACATGCAGGTTTGTTAGTCCTAAATATCCTCAGTTTTACCAAGATAAACAATATAGCTTTTTTTTTTTTTTTTGTCCTGCTCAGGAGCTGGGAGTAAACAAAACAAAAAGCTCATGCAAGGCTTTTTAGTCACACTGGAGAAAGGCTTCCCTAAGTAATTTTTATGATGTGGTTGTATTCTCTGTGTGGATCTGGTCAGAAATTCTCCTGCAGTGAAAATAATTTTGTGTAACTGTGGTGCACTTGCACCCAATTGCACATTTGTTAATGCTTTTCATACCACCCTACTAGTGTATTGGTTTCTTTTTTTTCTTAAACTATATTAACTAAAACACACAACAGGACAAAATAAAACACAACATTGTTTCATCAGCTTTCAATATTCTAGCCAATGTGGGTATGGAAAAATTACCTTGAAAAAGTCTGAATTTTCAGATCTTCAATAGCCTCTCTGATTCACACTTTGAGAATCTGTCTGTCTCATAATCTGCACAGAAAAAACAGCAGTTGCTTTTTACACTTTAGAAATGACTTATTCTGGAGTTTGTGTGTAATAAAGCCTCATTTGCTGCCTTTTTTACTTTTACGAACTACATCAGGGAAAATATACTATCATCCTCTGAAATGTCAGGTTTAACAAAACTGTCCTCACTTAAAAAGGCAAAGTACTTCGTATTACATACATCTACACCCTTCATTTATTAATTGTTTGGTTGTAAAGTTCAGCAAGTTAGTGAGTCTCCACATACCTCTGCTGACTTAGCTCTGTTTTCTGCAGATGCTACAGTAGCACAAAGCTCGAATTGCTGTAGCTCAGCTGCTGTGGGTGAGCTCAATGGGCTATTCACTGGGGCAAAAAGGCTGCCTCCAGCTCAAATTCAACTACATACCTTTATGTTGGTCTGCATTCTGCTGGTCAGCTGTTTCTGACATGCCAGAACTGAAGGATTATTCTGACAAGAGGATAGAGTTTAAGGACTAGGTAATTTTCATAAAACATCAGTTATTTTGTTATATAATAACGAAAAATACGCATTTTAAAATGTTTAAACAATGTACCTTGCATTACAGAATATGCACGTGAAAGTTCAAACTCTTAATGTTCTTTGAGTGACTAATTACATGTGGGTGTGTTAGCATTTACTAAATCGATGTCACTGATCCTGTATTTAGCCACTGGATCTCCATAGTTATCTCCTCCATTAATCATGTTTTATTGTCCAACTTTTCTATCAATTGTAGTTATGACTGGCCTCTTTGTATTTAAGCCATGAATAACATATGCAATAACGGGCAAAAAGTATAGGGAGGGTGAAAAATAACTTCTGAAAACGAATCTACTTGAATATTTACCCCTAGAGTAACATGAGGCTAGAATCTCACAGCTGGTAGGCCCTTCTGCTTTGTACTTGAAAGTAGATACAGAAAAAATTTCTCACTTTCCAGTCTTTCCAGAGTTTTGGTTTTATTGCAAAAGATTTTCACCATCTTTGCAATGTTAGACTTCCATGAAATGTCATAGGTTGCAAATTTCTTTGAAATTGTTTGTCTAGATTATATTTTTTAGGGTAGCATTCATCTTATAAAACAACCCAATACTACCTTTGCTGTCTAAAGTCAGAGACTTTGATTTCATCTTAACTGATCCAGTTCTAGAGGTTTTATGATGTTCTACTGAGATGTTAGTCTGACATGCAATACACCAGTTGTCAGGTGCTGTGTATTAATTTCCTGAAAGTTTTTTCCTCAAGTAAAATAATCTCATGCCAGTCACTGCTTTGTTTTTTTTTTTTTAAGTCTAAGGGGATGTCTCTGTCTATATTATCACTGTTAGGATGAAAATCCAAAAAAGTACAAGCAATGCATTTAGTTCAAAATCTTGCATCAATTTAAATCCATCAGGCTATCCAGTGATGACAACACTGCAAAGACACAAGCTGCAAGGTGAAGAATAATACCAAATGTAGTTATTGATAAGATGGATTTCAGCATGATTGTAAGGCTAATGGCCATTTCACCATATCAAAGGTGAAGAAGGTACACATTCACATACAAGAGGAAAAGAGAGCCCTGTAAGGACTTTTTACTTATTGTCCATTATGTATATAAACAGGCATTTCTCTGGCTTTTATGCAGGTGTTGTTCTTGCCATCTTTGTTAACAGAGAAGAATATTTTCATACTGTTAATGCCTGTGTCATTGATATTTGAGCAAAGCCTTGACCAGAGACAAGTATCCATTCAAAATCTCTCCTCTTTTTGCTTTGCATGTTTACATAAATTAGGAGAACAATAGGCCAAGTCACATCAACATGAGTAGCTATGCATTTACAGTACTAATGAGGGCAATTAAAATTATTTGAGCCATTTAGAGTACAATTTCTTCTTGAATTTGCTTTGACATATTAGAAGTTCAGTTTGATAAGTTATTGTGACATCATACTTTATTTTCAAAATGTTTATTGATATATTGGTGACTTCCTTGCGCTTGAATTGAAGTCTCTGATACTTTTGTTAGCAGATACTATCCAGATATTTTTGGATAACAAATGTTAGGCTAAATATTATTTATTCACAATTGTTACAACTTTTTAGATTCCTTTATAAGCCAAAAATATAGGGGCATGTGTCAGATATTTTGGATCATAAGTTCTCCCTACAAAAACACCAGGAAGTCTTGAAATGCAAAAAAGTCTTTCACATAACAGGGTGAAGTATGATTCGAAGCTAGCAATTGACTGTATTTTGCTCAGGTATTTACTGTATTTGCTCAGGTACGACAGAGATCATTAAGCCATTTGACCTAAGACTTCTCTAGGTTTTTTCACAGTCTCCAGTGCAGTTTGAGCAAAGTATCTTTTTTCATTCATAAAAAGAATTAGTTGCCTGCTGCTGTTCCACCTAATGGTAACTCTCTGAAAAGCATCTAACTGCTTTAGAAAGGTGATTATGCTGCTGCTGTTGAAATGCTGATAATTAGTTAAATTAGTTGTTTCCAGAAACTTCCCAGATTCCAGCACCAGTTTTGCTGTTGTTTCATAGTAATAGCTCTGGTTTTGCATTAGTCTAAAAGCTCCTGATAGGAGTCCCTCCAAGACCAAAGTTTATGCAATTGGTCACTGAATCTTGCCCAATGTTAACATTGATTTCAGTTAACACTGGAGGATGGTGAAGAATGCTATTTCAAAATAACAGCAACACCGCGTGATCAGTGAAGGTTAAATCCGCTTCAAGATTTCAGACACTGAATGGTGAAGTACTGGTTTAGAGAAAGAAAGCTAAGTTAGTGTCATGTAAAGTACTGTTATCATGAAAAGGAAGATGGGTTCTGTTTACATGACATGTAGGTCCCATTTCAGCAAAGTTCTTAAGTGTTTACATTATGTATATTCTTCTCATATGTTTTTTTAATCTGGGCTTAATTGTGGTCTAACTGAATATTGTTTCTAAAGTCTGCATATATAGCACTCATGGTATAAAGGTTGTTTACAGTGGAGGAAAGATTAAGAAAGTCAGTGATTTTTAGCAGGTCAATGTAGATGCAGCAGTTAGAAATGACATTGGAATTTTTCAGTATAATGTCACGTTGGCCAAACAGCATTCAACTATTAGACACTGAAAGCAATTTAATAATCAAACTTTAAGATCTGTGTAGAAGTTATTGTGTGAAGAAAAACATCAGAATGAACAGAGGCTTTTAGAGTTCCAGATTTATTTTCAGAGTCAATACAAAAATTGGATGGCATAATAGGTCATGGCAGAATTTGACAGCGAGTTGTTCTCAACTACAGTTTGAGAGAAAAGCAATATCAACTTAATATTTGTAGCATCAGCCAGAAGGAAGCAGACTGGACTGAGTTACAGAGAAAATGGCATCTTGGGGGGGGGCGGGGAGGGGGGAAGTTACCTGTCATAAACCTGTTGGTATCTCAGACATGCTCTCCCTTTTGTAATATTTACTTGATCTTCTGAACGCAAGAGACAAAATCAGATGTTCTTCTTATTCAATGTATTTATAGGAAGCATAAATTCAAGCTACAAATTCAGTTTATTTGGACTGAAACAGTTCCTGTTTTAGAGCTAGACTCTCTACAATGTTTGCATTGTTTGCATTTGCATAGAGAATTATTCATTTCAAATCTTGTGAAATGAAATGAAAGTAGTGAAATGAAAGTAGTAGCTTGGCCTGTACAAAACTAGATGGGACTGAGACAGAGTAGAAAGCTAAAACTGCTTTGCATGACCAGGATGCCAGCAACAAAGTGTGTGCTTTGGGATAGCTTAGCCTAGGTGATCATAGCATTTGCTTTCAAATATCTAAAAAAGGAAAAGGGGAGAAAAATAAAAATTATTTCATTTTTTCAATGTTGGCTAAAGTGTTTCTTGCATTTTGGGACAGATTCTTCACTACATTACAAATGCATATGTTACAATATAGATACGGTCTAGGTATTAAGCCAGGATATCAATTTTAGAAAGTTTTTTCAGAGAGGTTCTCTGAGAGATTTTGCAGATTCCCTTCATACTGCTGGTCTAACATAGAAGAGTAACAGCAAAGACAAGAGTCTTTCAGAATAATTTGTCACAGTTTTGTTCTGTATTTACAGAAGTAGAATATTGTCCTAAGAACATCTGTATGTAAAGAAGGTAAAATCCAGCCCCTTATAGTTCTGTGGATGCAGATGCAGTGTTCTGCTTTAGCAAATTGTCATATTGTCAACATACCAATGTTGAAAATCTCATTCCCAAAATAATGCCTTTCAAAATTGTTTGAAGCCATATAAATTATTATATGAACTGAATCTCTTGGTAAAACAAAAACCCCAAACACATAGTTGTCACAGTAAGAAAAATCTTTACTAGCTGTTGGCCTAAGACATGGCCAGTAGAGATTGTGGCAGATATAGTTTCGCTAGGCAAGAAAGAACTGGAAAAAGAAAGAGGAGATAATTAGATTACTTTTCTATAGGGACATAAGTAGCATGGGTTTCTGAAACTAGATTTAACCAAAGTAGTATTACATGTTGAAGAAGGAGGCAGGATTGGTGATGGAAGACTGAAGGATGCAGAAAGGTCTGTTGATTTCCTTCTCTGATGAGGGCTCATGTGCAGAAAATGCAGAAGGTGCTGGACCTGATCCAACAAAGAGCTTTAGAATTAGGAGTACATGTAAATAATTTGCTGTATTGTTGCCCAAGGGCTTTTAGAACTAACTCTTGAGTAACAAGTATGTACTAATGAACCATTACCATAAACCAAGATTCAATGTCATTGAACATACCATGTGAAAAAAAACCCTTCCTTTCATGCAGAAACAGCAATAATACACTACGTTTACCCAGAGTGGACAGGTGTCCTACTGGTTGTCACTTCCTATTTAGTGGATTGCCTAATCTTAACATTTAAAAAGGAGAATTTCATTGCTCAGTTCCTGTTTAAATTCAAGCTTCGCTTTAGCCATGTTAGATACTTCATTAACTTAAATGGAGATACTCTTATTTATCTATTCAAGCATTTTGGTAAACCAGTGTCTTAATCTTTTAAGTGCTTAGAGTCAAAAATTAGTAAGAAACAACTTAGAAGACTTTGTGTATGTGTAGTTAGGTATTTGTGCATTCACACATAGAAATAAAAATGTCGAGATAACAGCGTTGTATTCAGCTCCCTATGGGACTGATTTTTTTGAGTTTTCTCCACAGCTTAACAGACCAAATACTGTAGGTTTTGCTCAGTTTTCAATAGATTTAATTTACCTAAATAAAAATTGAAAGATCAGCTTACAATGTTGTACGTTCAGCTTTCAACATGGAGGACATTATGCCATTGGGTAGAGTAGTGGGCTTATTAAGTAGAACATGTTCACTCGTATAAATGCAGGATCAGAGATTCAGTTTGACCTTTCAGCCCTTCTGTCTCTTAATAGCAGAACACTCTTTTTGGCAATTAACTATGATTTTACATGCTGTAGTGAACTTCTGCTTCTCCAGATATCGACTAGCCAAAATAGGTGAATTTTTATTCTGCCTCTTATGGAAAAAGGTGTGACTTTTAAGTTTTCCTGAATGGAGAAAGTTAGAACAGACAAAACACTAAAAAAACCCAAACCAAGAAGGAAAATTTCCCAAGTAATCACTTGGCTTTAGAGGCTTTGGATGCTAAATTCCATATAATGTGAGATTCATGATAAAAATCCCAGCACAGACAACAAGCTAGTTCCATATAAATTTGTGTATTTACAAGAAGAACCTTGAGCTCATGGAAAACTGGTTTTGATTTAGCAGACGCAAGTGTACAAAGATCAGTGGCCCTTTTGCCTTTCCACTGTACTCCTCAATTCCTTCATGTTAATTTGAGAATTTTTGCACAAGTCTTCTATAGAAACGGAATTTATTTAAAGGGCTTCTGACTTATGAATACAACTCCTATCACTACTTTTCCTTGATGGGCTGGAAACAATGGCTCGATTGCTACTGTGACCACTGGAACATATCTGATACTCTTACACAGCCCAAATAATACACCATTCAAAGTAATGTGGCTAGAGCAGAGAGTATCAGTATCTATCTTACTGTGCTAGCTGTGCATGGTAAGTCCTCCAAAAGCCCTACCAGCCAGTATAATACATTTCACAACGGGTTTGTTGGGTAATAACTTGTGAATAGGTTAATTGCAGTCGGTTTCAGGACACAGAAGGATCCCTGACAAGTAATTAAGTAATGCAATCCCATTGTCAATAAGCTTCCAGGCACTAGTAAGCAGCTTGTGCTTCCACTGAAAATTGTCTGCAAATCAGAAAGTTGAAAACTGGCAATTAAAGTATAACTGTGGAATATGATACAGGAATGACAGCTTTCTGACAGGAGTTTCTAAATGTTCACAGGAAGCTATTTGCTGTCTATGATGTGCAATTTATCATAAGCTGATTTAGGGGGGAAATTTTATTTTATTTATTTTTCTTTTTACTCTAAAGTGTATTTTCTTTAAGAATTAGTTTGCAAACCTGCATCTGAGGACTTTCACAAAATGGAATACTTTCCTTACTGATTCATTTTTAAAAGAAATTTTTAAACAGAAAAGCAATTTCATGCTGATCTTCATCACTGTCCCAGCTTTCAGTGTTTTCTCTTCTGAAGAAAGGTCAGTTTAGCCTTTAGAATAGTTTATTCTTGATTCATGTTTGTTTTCCTTGTAGCAGTAGACAAAATCATAAAAAACTATATACTGAAGATTAAAAAGTACTTCCACAGTAACACATGGTAGCATTTTAATATTTGAGTGAACAAATTGGGAAAAGTAATGTTTTTTAGTTGGCTTTACAGCTATTTATAGTAGATAATATTTAATTATTTAAATTACTAACTTTTTCAGAGCAGATAAAAACTGTCAGTCTAGATGTTCAGGGAAAAATATAAAAATAAATATAAATAAAAGGGGCTAAATCTCCTTCTGTTATCTTCACATTAATTTTAAATCAGAACTATTGGACATTTTGGGAAGGAAACATCTGCAGTCCAGGAATGGATTTGCTTTTTTCATGTGGCTGCTTTCCTACATACATATTTTAAATAAGGATGCAAAAAGCCTGTCATAACTTAATTGACACTTATTCAGATTCAAATAAAACCAATTCCATTACCTGCAGTCAGAGTGAGGGGGATTAAATTTTGCTGCCATGGGGTACTGCAGCCCTGCACAGTCAGAGAAATCAGAGACTGATTTTCACCTCAGATACAGAAGTCTAACATTCAACTCAAATTTATTTGCTCGAGAGGAGATGCTCCTGACCTCCATGTGAGCAGAAAAGTGCATTTGTCACAGACTTGACACACCCTTTTGACATTTTTGCTCTTGTCTTCCTTTCATGCTCAACAATTATACAGCAATCAATTATTTGTGGTTGGAAACAAATCAATATTTGTTATCTCAAAAAGGTAAAATAATGTATGTTTTTTCAATTCAGTTGCATTGTCACTCAGTGTCACTTTTCCACTGCCTCTCCAGCACTAAAATAAGACAATATAGTGCACATTTTAATTTTAGTGCAGCAATAAGAATGCAGTGAAAATATCTGTTAATTGATACTTAGAAACCTTTGTTTGAGTGGAAAGTAAAAAATAATAAAAGGAAAAAAAAATTCCAAATTATTTTTTTCCTGACACGTGTAAGGCAATTGTTCATTTAAAAGCGAAAGTAATATTGCTAATATTATGTATTCATGTTTCACACAGTTGTCATTTTTCTTATTGTATGTAATAAGGAAAATTCCTCAATTAGGCCTAGTAATACAAAGTATTAAGCGGAAAGTAACAAACATTTGGAATCAGCCCTACATACCAAACCAAATCTCCTACAGTGAATACTGTTTCAGTTTAAAAGTAAAAATGGCCTGATACTCACATGCAGTGTGGGAGCCGGAACACTGAAATACAGCTTATTATATATTACAGAATAGCTACTGAGGTACACTGCACACTGAAAGCAATCCAATGTAGTATGGAAATCAAAACCATAAAAAAGCAAGAAAAGGATCAGGTTACACAGAGAAAGAAGTTGAGGAAAAGGGAATATAGAATTGAATGCAATCATTCTGTAGGAGCATCTTTGAAACAGAATACTGTTTATTGCAGGTTTTTAAAATAAGCTGAGTTTGAGGTAATAGTGGACACAATGGAAGTGTGAGTCTTTGCTTTTTCATACGTGATAGTGGGATATTTACATAGACAGATGTCTTGGTTAGCACAAAAGAAATTTACCAAGTGATCCTCAAAGGAAACTAGAACCAGCACTACTAATGATTTCAGGAACAGCATTGTCAGTTTATGTTTTATCCACTATTTTTGTTGGTACTACAAAGACTGCAGTGCAGGTATAACATAATCTTGACCACTTCGTCAGCGGGAGCCATGCCTCTGAACTCCAATCATCTTCCAAAGAGCTACGCTCTGCACTGTGAGAAGGGAGTATTATTCAGCCTGATGACCATCAGAGCTATGTGTCTACTGTTCAGCCATACTGGTGTAAACAACAGTGCAGCATAACCTGGAAGAAGAATATGCTTTTATTTAGCTCTGATGTGAGAAGTGTGAAAACTGTGTTTCCAAAGACCTGGGCCCACTTGCAAAGAGACTTCTTAATGCAGGCAACTTCCAGTAAAAAGTCAGAACGGTATTTTGTACAGAAAGAGACCTTCTGGATTATCAAATCCAATTCTTTGCCATTGCAGGCAATCGTGTCACATACTCTCTTCCCTCAAGTTCCAACTGAAAAGCATTTAGAGCCTTTTATTTCTATTACTTCAACAAGAAGGTAATTTCAAAACCTTGCTGCTCTAATGGTTTGAAACCTTCCTGCCTAAGGTTATTCACAGCCCATTTATACCCATTCCTTCTTCTCTCTTCCCAGGAATGAAGATAAATAGCTGTACATCACAATCATTCCCCCACTTCCATGAAGACATTGATTTGCAGCTGTGTAATTGAACTTGTTCCATGTTTGGACAGTTCTTCATGCAGGAACCTCAGAAATGTGGTGCGCAGTGTAAGAGAGAGCATGAAACCTGGAGGGATAACACATTTCATAGCCCCTCAATGATGGCATGGATGCCATTCTGCGATAATTCAGCACTACTGCATTTAGTAAGCACAGCTGGACCTCAGGAGGCAGCTCCAGAACACAAATGTAGTTCATCAGTCAGAAAAGTAAAAGGGAGGGGAGGTGATGGGGGAAGCCAAAATATCCCTCTGACCCAGAATTAAAAATTATGAGACCTGCAAATATTCTACATACAACAAACTGTAAACCCCAGCAAAGGTGTAAGAGTAGCCAGTTGCAACAGCTCTGTTTACATGGAAAGGTATGAGGATGAACATTACGTACCTACACATGTGTTCTTTTATAAACAGGCATCCATGTATTCATGTATGACATGTGCTTTAAAAATAAAACAGATCAAATCTTGCTGCTCCATTATGGGCTTACCCAGCTGTGATGGAGTGCTGCAGCACGCAGAGCATCCCGCATTTCACAGGGAAGATAGCAAGAGAGGAAGTATTATAAACTCTGAATTCACGTCACTCATAAACACTTGAGAATGGACTTTCATGATTTATTTTCTTTTGTTCAATTGAGAGAGGCACAATCTACTAAGCAAATGAAATATTGTCCACCTGTCAGTGGAACACTGCAAAGTTGTATTTGTTTCAAAGAAAGCAACACCTGGTGTTATTTTATTCAGAGCCAACATTTTTGTATTCTTTCATCACGTAAGTTAAAATGTCGTTTTCATTTCTAAAAAAATTAATCTCTCCTCAAATCACTACAGTGGCAGTAGTAGAAACTGGGGCAAAATTCAGCACATTGAGTTTTAATGAAAGACAGTTGTAAAAAAAGGTTACTAAGCCATTACTGGCATCCCAGCCCACAGAATAATGATGTTGTTTAACTGATCAGCACGCATGTGACCAGCTTTTGGCTTCCTTGTCAGCCACAGCTGATAGCATGCCATGCTATCTACTTAAGATATATGCTTAGATTAGATCTTGCAGTCGTAACTCATGCAAAACTCTGATGACTTACATGGAAATTTTGCCTGATGAGGACTGTGGATTTTGGCCAAAGGCAATAAAGACCTCTGATCCCAAAGCAAAGCTGTGTTTGCTGTACAAGGTGAGGTAGAAAAACAATGAAGAAAAAAAATTACCTGTGTTGGAAGAGAAAGCTCCGAGTGCTCTTCAGTTTCTGCCTGTCATGGTACCGGCTGTTCACCCTCTCTGCCCCGGGTTTCTCCCCCCAAAACGCTACCCTTCTCTTCACGGAGGGGACTTCGGCTCCGCCGCCGGCGCTGGCAGAGCCGGGGGGCTCCGGCGGCCCCGCTCCTCTCCCGCCTCCTCCCCGCAGCCCAGACCGTGCCTGAGGGTTCTGCTGGCTCGACTGCAGCCTCTCTCTTCCTTTCTGCTTTCACGGAAGGACTGAGTCCAGCCTCTGCTGCTACCACTGCCTAAATGGCGACTGCAAAGCTCCTCTAGGCTTTTAACTGCCACCTACTGCATAATTGTGGAATATATGTATGTATGTGTAAGTACATCTTCTGGCTTTCTCCACAAATGTAGGAGATTTTTACAATTAGTCTTTAAGCCCTCCAAATATTCTGTAGTTTATAATTTAAAGCTGTAGTTTACATTAATCTATGCTTGTAACTCTCCCTTTCTTTCAGCACCTAAAGACGGAACAAGCCTGTTCCTTTAACTTTAAAAAGCTTACAAAGCCTTTGGTTAGGCTAATCCCCAGTGGGTATAAACCAGCATAACCCTATTCAAATCAGTGGAGCTGTGCTGATTTGTACTAGCTGAGAAGTTAATCCAGTATTAATTTCCAGTATTGTATTTATTAACAAAAATACAATAAAGTATGAATAACATGCCATAAAAATAGCTTTTATCTGACACAACCCCTCAAAATCCCACTTGGCTGAAACAGATAAAGCTTTTTTTTTTTTTTTTTTCCTGACAGCAGTGCAAAAGAGGATTCTTGAGTTTTATGGGCAAACAAATTAAGAAAGTACCTTGGTTTCTTCCCCTTTAATGCTGTTTCTTTTTTTTTGTGAAAACTCCAAAGGCAAAATCTAATGTCTCATTTTTAAACTCCTAGCAATACTCGGAAGGGCTTTTCTTTTCAAACTAGAAGTGAGGTCTGCTGTCTGAACTCCTGCTACAGAGAGGAGTTCTGACTACCAGATCCCTCTGTGAATCTCCAGGGAAGGTGTGGGGAGATGCTACATTCATAACCTAGTAGCAGGGGTATGTAGCAGCATAGTTTCGCTAAGCTTGCAACATGAGTTGGTGACATAGAAGGGTTCTGTGATCATCCCGAGGATTGCTGTCCTGTGGAGGAGGGATGGCACCCAGCACCCCAGCACAGTGGTGTGGAAAGTGTTCAATTTCTAGGCTAGCTGTGACTGCTGAGAGAAGCACAGGTCGTGCAGCTAGCTCCCAACAGCTGGTATGATTTGTTAAATGCCACTGTCAGTAAAGGACGGCTTTGTTTTGCTTGTTTTTATGAAAGATTCATTCATCGTGTTAATGCTTTGGGTGGGCACAAAAATGAAAAGGTTTCTCTTCCACATGTGCATCTTCATGAAATATTAGAATAGATGATGACCTAGTCAATACGCCACAAGGAAGTAATTTGCACTACCGTGTTGTTCTGGTACAGATTATTCTTGACTCTTGTTTCCACAGGCTCCCGGGCAGCAAGCTGTAGATCAAACCATGTGCTTCTCCCAGCCGCAGGCCTGCTCCTACAGCCTGAGAGCAAAACCCTGCCTTTGGTTTTGTCACCACTTCTTAGCAGTAACTTAATTCTCTGTGCTTGCAGTATTGGTTAATTAGTATCCCAAAACCAAAAAGACAAGATATTACAATGACTGCAACACAGTAGAGCTTAATCTATAAAGTTTATAAAATTACACGAGGATTTAGCCTGTGTTTTTCCTGGTACTGCCCCATGGCAGCACGAGTGCAGAATCTGGCTCCACTTATTCCAAGAGTTTACAAAGTGCTTCTCTAGTTACAAACAATGTGGCTTCTCCGTAATTTTCCAAGGTAACAGATCTCAGTCCTCTGTGAGTGTGGCCTTATTGCAAATGTGCCTTTTAATTTTCCTTAAAAACAGTAGAAGTACCTGATGAGCTTTGGTTGAGAGTTGCCCCAACTTTTACTCACTCAGTTTACATTACAAGTCTGGGAGATTTTAATTCTTGAACCCTATTCCAACAGGATAGATGTTCAAACTTTTAAGAACATACCTTTTTAAAATCCTAATTCTTTCCAAAATTTGATTTATTTCAATTACAAATATCAGTATAGCCAATTCTAATTCTTTCCTTATGTGTTCAAAGAACTGAAGTCTTTCATTTACAGGTCGCAGATATGTACCTGCACTGACAGATACAAGGTTCTGTTCTACATCTTCCACTTGAACTCTCCCATCAAAATTACCACCAGATTTTTCTGAGCAGAAGCACAGTATAGGATCACCACACTATAATACACTGTAAAGGATACTTGTATGGGATGCTGAAAACTGGCATGGCAGTTCCTACCCTCAGCAATGGTTCTGTAACACTGCTACTTTCAATGGGGTTGTTCAGGTGTGCCAGACAAGGCAGGCTTCCAAAATCCCAGGCACACCTCACCTCAACATAAATACAGATTATTCACACGTGGTCCCAGCAGCAGATTCCATGGACTTAAACCTGGGTCAGTCCCACACAGGCCAGCAGCAGCAGAGCACGGTAAAGATTTTCCTGCCCTAAGCTGCAGGGAAGTTGCATTGCTCTGAATTCTGATGTTAATGTGGGGCAGAGTGGAACAGACTCTGTTCACAGTGAAGAACTGCCCTTCTCCCACGGGCACCAAAGATCTCCACTCTGCAACTCCAAAATATGTACCAGTGTCCTCATGTGTTACTGAGTGGAAGGGAAAGTGTAGAGGGCAAGAACACAAAGCCCCGTGAGACTATTTCTATTATAAGCTTCCCTCACAAAGAAAAGTCTTAGGCAAGCTACATGATTGTTAGGTTTCTGTGCTACATCCCAAGCTAGAGACAGTTTAAGGAACAAGAGAACTCCTTAGTTAGCAAAACAGGAGTGGCCTAAAGCTTGAATGCACATTTAGCACAAACCTGCATGTGCAATAAAAGTACAGCTTCTGAGTCAAAACTCAATCCATGGCCCACATACGGCATGGAAAAATGAGAAAGTCTTCAGTTTTTCTGTCAAAGTTTAAGATGCAAAACAGTTGCTTATTTGTAAACATTTTTTCTCTACAAGGCAGAACATAATCTTGGCAAACAGCAGCCAGCAGAGAGCAAGGGCTAAGCTCAGTTTTATCTTTTCTGGGATGTTCTTCCTCCTGTTAACATCTGTTTCTCTGGAATACTTTCACTAAACCACACCCTTGCTAAAATACATCCCTCTTCTCTTGCATACTTGGAAAGCTACTGTCTTAGCTATGCAATGTCTTAAAGAAATCTAGTTCTTCCCTATAACTATACTTAAAAATGGCTAATAGTTACCATAAATCTATAATAAAACTTTATTATCTTCTCATACTGTATTTCTGATTTGTGCTCAAGAATGAGGTAATGAGTTGTCATCATCAGTAGTATGTGGGACATTACAAAATAACTTAGCATACTATTTTTTTTTTCAGAAAGATTAACTGCAGTTTTGTCCAATAGGAATTGATCATAAGAAAAAATTATTATTAATAGCATTTTTCCAAGACAGCTGATGGTCAGCAGTGAATCCATTAATGCTCTTGGTGCAGTAATTAGATTCCTACTCTGTGAATATGATATCACTATAGCTACAGGACAGGTTATCACAAAGGCTATATTTTGTATTTGTGCACTGCCTTTGAATCTTCGTCAATTTACACCATTTTGTGAATGAAGAATAACATTTTAATGGTTTTTTTAGTGCATGCACACTGCTTTGAATCTGAAAAGCTAAAAAAAAAGTAGATAACTAGCAAGTCTCTACTGCATATAATTTTGAAAATATAATAATAAAATCATTTACTGTACTTTTACGATTTGGCTAAAGTGTATCATAGCCCATTTACAATGCACTGGAGCATGTGACTATCTCAGGTAGTATTGCATCTTATGTATAAAGTAAATGTCAAACACTTCAAGAAAGGTCTTACATTTTTAGTTTTAGACAGTGTATTACACCCTTTGCAAATGACATTAGTTTTATTTATGCAGTCATAATTCCCAATTTTCTCTTCAGACCTTATTGTTGCCTATTTGAAATGGAAACTTTCATCACAGGTTGTCTTGACATCATAGATCTAATTGGTATTCAAATCTCTCAATTGCAACAATAATAGGATGTGAGTGAGGGGAAAAGAGCCCTCTATCATTTGCTAGATTCCTGCTTCCAATTGCTACTGAACTTTTTTCCTTATAAAGAGTAGAATCAGGATAAGAAAAAAGGAAACAGTAGACAATTACTAATTAGACATGAATTCTACTAATTTGAAACTCTTCTTAGTATCAGTGGTTTAATCTTGTGCCTTTGCAGAAATGTCCAAGGACAAGAATGGTGTTTAGAAATCCTATAGTGTAGGGGCACAAAATTCACATATTGTTAACAATTCTCTGGATTCTGCAGTATACCCAGAATATCAGCAGAACTTTTTCATGCTCTCCTCTTGACCCTAAATCTATCATTATCTCTCACTTCTACAAATTAAATTTGAAGCAGAGACTTTGCGTAGCAAGAATCCTTTCCATTACTCTCCACATTGCTGTTGTATGCAGAGGTGCACACTGTTGTTATTCACCTCTTTCTTGAGGATGTTCACAGCGGGGAATAGAGATGTGTATCTGCCAATGGTATCTGCTAAGTTGAGCTGTATGGTTTTAAATGCCTGACCACCAAGCGGTTTGCTCTCCTAACCCTGTCATGAAATGTTATATGCTACAGCAGTATTTGACACAGTATACAAACCTTTTGGTACCAATATCAATCATACCTACTTCCTGAATAAGACATCTGGTATGAAGCAAGTTTAAGAACTTGTCTATTTCCTTTCCATTGTCATGTAAAACAGTGATAAACTGATCTGCTTCATTTTTCCTGTCCTATTGCATCAGCTCCTTATTCCGTTGACTCAATCCTCTCATCAGCATTTCTGCTGTTACAGAGATTTTATGTGTCTCTGGCAATGTTTTAACAAGCAGTGTTCCATCACCTTGCCAAGAACAGATGAGAATTTAACAGGTTTCTCCGTCTCAGCTCAGAGAAACGCTGCCTTTTACTCGGTTAACACTGAAATTCATCTTTACCTGTCCATGGTAAAGCAGGAGCACTGAATGCCACAGCCACCTACCTGCATTCCAGCAAGGCTGGCTGAGTCTGCTAAAATCTCCCCAGGGTGACCGGGACATGCACACTAAGATGTTAACTCTGATGACCTTGCGTGGAAGTCAGGTTGTGTTCTCCTTCACTTCTGTAGAGCAGCTTTCTTAGCTGATATGGCTTGTCAGATCGAAAGCTGAGCAGACTACCCCTTCCACGCATCCTCTTCCTGGCATTGATCAAGAAGTCTTGTACCAGTAATGGCAGCAGCCTAGTGCCACCTCGTGTTACACAGATCTGCCTCCTCCCCTGTAAGATATCCTACATGGACCAACCAAAGTCAGGCAAAATAGCTGCATTTGTTTTCAGATATGAAAACTGGGTAAGTAATGGGAATAAGAAAACCTATTTATAATATTAATGTCAGATTCCCCCTTGTCACTACTTTGCCAAATTTTCATTGTAAACAAAGTAAACAATGTAATAAACAATTTTCATGTAAACAATGGGAATATTTCTATCTGCCCTTTACTTTTTTTTTTACTTTTCAATTCTGTCTGTGGTTCTTGATACATATTTCTTTATTAAATGCCTAAACATTTTAAAGTCCTTTGCTGGCATCTGTACACTTATTCATATCTGCAGACCTATATAAAATGTCCTGGCACCAACAACATCTGATCCCTCTCACCAATTGTCCTTGCTTCATGTTCATCCTGTCACTGTGGACTTACTGCAGCAGCCAGCAGGTCAGATATATTTATCCTCCTTACAAAGATAACTGCTCTACACAATGGCTCTGTATCCTTAAAAATACATGATCTTGAATGAAACTGGTTAGCCACAAAAAAAAAAAAATGGAATTGCCACAGCAGAAAAGAACAATATGATAGACTTAATTTCTTTCATCTGAATTATCATATTAAATAAGTTGATCAGGCAAACAAATAAATAAAATCTGTACTTGTTCTTCTTTATTAGTTATTAATTGCCTGAAAGAATGCAAAGTGAAGGTTGTTTAGTGGACATTACAAAATTCAAAGCCACAGTCTTCCAAAGGACAGTTTTGGGTAAGAAAAAATTCTTCATAGAAAATCTATTCATTTGGAGGAAGAAAGAAGTTATTTACCCTTCTGAGCATTACTCCAAGTAACTGAACATATAAACTTTCAGTTTTTAGAATACAGCTCATGCTTTAATAGATTATAGGCAGAATTTGCATGTTCTACACTTACCCTTAAACATTAATAATAAAATGAGTATTAAACCTGTCCCTAGTACGTGCCAGATCATAATCCAAGGGTATACAAGGTTATCACTCTGCTTCAGTGGGTGGAGCTGAGTTCTGGAGAGGTGAATTCACTTGTCCAAAGTCATCTAGTCTAGTGGTAAACAGGGCTAAGAATAGACTGCTGAGTCTTAGCTGAGCTTTCTGGTCACTAGCCTCTCCTGTTAGTTCCTTATGTTCACTATGAGAACATGGCTGTGGGCTCACAGATTAGGGTATTTAAAAGTATTTGGATCATTCACAGGATTTTCATCCACGAAGATGATCAGAGGGCTGGAGCACCTCTCCTATGAGGACAGGCTGAGAGATTTGAGGCTGTTGAGCCTGGAGAAGAGAAGACTCCAGGGAGACCTTATAGCGATCCTCCACTACCTAAAGGGGGCTTACGGGAAAGACGGGGAGAAACTCTTCAGCAGGGCCTGTTTTGATAGTATGACGGGTAATGGTTTTAAAACAGAAGGAAGCAGATTCAGACTGGACATAAGGAACAAATTTTTGACAATGAGGGTGGTAGAACACTGGAAAGGTTGCCCAGAGACATGGTGGATGCTCCATCCCTGAAACGTTCAAGGCCAGGTTGGACAGGGCTCTGAGCAACCACATCTAGCTGAACATGTCCCTGCTCCTTGCAGGGGGGTTGGACTAGATGACCTTTAAAGGTCCCTTCCAACCCTAACTATTCTGTGATTCTATCTTCACTGCAAGTCAAAGGGGAGAAGCAGTCTTATTGTGGCTGCGCAGGCAAGGGCAAATTTGCTTGCATGAAATTGTGATTTCCTTTTGCTAGACAGCTTCCAGAATTACAGTAGGTTATGGATAGCACTCTTGGATATCTGTATGCTGCACATCAGTGGGCAATAAAGCCACAGTCTGAGTCACATGGAAATATTAACAAAAATGTTTACATGCTCCCATTTTGATGCCTAGATATCTACACTCACTTGTGTTTAGAGGCATTAATACGTATGGATTTTTATGAATCCCGAGATGTACCTGTTTTCCTTTTTAGGTGATAGAAATCTTGCAAAACTGTCATTTGAGCATTGCAAAATTGCCAGTCTTTCAGCTACTTCATTTGGGTGTCAGCTCTTTGGTGAGGAATTTCCACAGTTGGGAGAACACCATTAATGATCCAGAGTTCATTATAATGAACTACAGCTTCTGTAGTCTTGAAATTGAAATAAATATTGAGGATGAGGAATGAGGAAGCTAAGAGGAAGGAGAAAGCTGATGAGGTGAGAAGTCAAAGATAGACTGAAGATATGGGGTAGGACTACCATCAATTGTCCTAGGATAGCTACAGGGAAAATGGCCAGGCTTGTTCCAGAGCAAGAGGGAGGCAGTCAATTCTGTACCAAGATCCAAAGCATGCTAAAAGGTCAAACACAAACAGAAGATACTGAGCTGTCACCTCCCTTCACTGCTGCTTTAATACTTCTGGGAAGCTCTGTTACACAAATCCCTGCTTACTGGGCTGGATAATGCCAGCTACTAATGTAGCTGTCTGCTCTGAATGAAACTGTGGATCTTCGATTCTATATGATAAGGCTTCCCAGATGCAATTCATGCTACAGTTCCTGAGTACAAAATACAATTTTCCCTCAGTACAAAACATTCCAGTAGTAAAAAGGTGAAGTACCTGTAGTCATAAACTGTTCATGGGTATCTCAGAGATGCTCACTTATCCCAGCTGGTTGCCTGTTGGTCTGAGATCAAGAAAGAAGAATAAAAAGTGTATGCATCCTGTAGGATGTCAGGAATGTGACTGTAATAAAAATGTTCCCTGCTTTAAATATAACAGCCCTTTCAGTGTAATTTGAAGGTCTGTTGTTCATTTAAATTACCTGCTGTGTGGGCTGTGTGCTCTTATACTGTGCAACATAAAAGGAATATATAGTATTTGCTTTCCGTAAAAGAAATAAGGAATGCTAACTTAGAATGTTTTCAGAATAGCATAATCATGTTTATTTGAAAAAATTAATACTTAAAAAATTAAGAAAAACTTTTAAAATCATACCACTTATGCAAGATAATCCTACCCTTTTCTCTGTCACTGTTACAGTACCATATGTTATTAATATGCAACAGCATGGCTCTGTTTGGAGCATTACAGGCCTCAGAAGATCTGGATTGTAACTGTGATCATGAAATTCTTTGTGCAGACAACCAGTTAGGCACCTGCTAAATCAAAACTTGAGTCCTCTGAACATTTTCCATGAGAAAAGGTGGTAGAATTGGATACAAGAATGTGTATGACTTTTGTTTATAGGCTCTGGGTCATTTAGAGTATGTCTAAAGACCACAATGTGGACTGTGTAGGGATAGCTGCACCTATGCCAGATAAGCTAGCTCCAAAATTGAAAACAGCACAACTATCTTGGCTCAGCAGTTCTCTCAAAGTAATTGATTCTGTTGAAAAATGCAGGAAGATGCATTCAGTGACATGATGATTCTATATCTGGGACCTCTGTTAGTTCCTGGACCCCGTGCTGCACAGATGTACATTGTATGTAGACATGTTCAAAGAGCCCACAGCCTGATCAGTGGCCAAAAGAATAAAGGTTTGCATGGGCAGAGGTAAGACTTTAAAAAGCTTTACTTACTGTGCAGCAATGCAATAACTAACACTACCACATTCATGCTGAGGGAGTCATTCAGGTATATAAACAGTATACCTAAGAACATGATTTCCCTGAAAGCCCATCTAACTATTAGACAGTTATGACACGGCCCTAATAATGATTCTTGTGGGGTCTGATTCTTACTGTTTTCACACTGAGGCTTTGCAGACTTCAGTTGAACATAGAACTTGGCTAGCAGACTTTTTTTTTTTTCTGTAATAGCACCTACCGAAGAAAAGGGATTTCTCAGAATAAACTAAAATTTTAAACAGAATTTTCCTATGTAGGATAGCAAAACATGTGTGCCTTATCTTTTGACAGTTTTATAAAATATCCCAGGGCTAGGTCAAAGACAGCTGCTTTTGCTGTTGCCCTTTCTAGGGGAGATTTTTTTTGTAAGAAGTAAGCAGCCTTAAGCCAAATACTCAGTGAGCCTCGCTTGATTGAAATTGGACTTCAACATGTGCCGGCTTACAGAGCTGAGAATTGGGATCTTTCTGTGTAAGTGAGTTCTAAATAAAGGAGACCTTTCCATTCTGTAACACTGCTGCAGTCCTGGAACAAGGATGAATGCAGGTATATTCTGCCCAAATCAATTGTGCTGGCATAGACAGAGAATACACTTGCATTAACTGCTACCACTTCACCATCCTGTGAGTAACACAAACTCAGTAAGTCTAGAAAATGTTCTTTCCCTGCTAAATTTGCTGACATTTCACAGATAAACTTGATCATTCAGGTTCATTGCTGTGTGGACATTAAACAGTTCATTTAGGAAATATTCTCAGTAGAATTTCAGGAAGAACTATGTTGATGCATACAAATTGGAAATAGGCAAACAGTTTATTGAATCAAATTTTGGATGGAAATATAATGGATAGAAAAGATTTGCTTCGAGATGGTTTGCTAATCTGTTCCGGTTAACCACAAAGGATTCTCCCTAAGGAAGAGAGCTACCAGAGAAAGCAAGAGAGAGAGAAATAGTTTGAAAGATTTCATTGAAGTCCTTTACCTATCTCTAAGCAAGAGAGAAGCTGTTTGATCCTTTCCATAGTTTGTATTTCATGGAAGGAGGCCTCTGTGTTGAGATTCATGTTCTTCTTTAAACAGATCTTGATTTCAGTGAAATTTAGAAGTATTACTAATGAACATGACAAACATGGCATTTCTTTTGGGCAGAGACCAATGCTTCCTATTACCAGAAGGTTCCAGGTTGAGCTGCAAAGTCCAGTTCGAGGTGGGACGTTCATTTGTGTAGACCATATAAGTGTGCAACAGGGAAGTTCATTACATCAGACCATATAGGTGTGCAAATTGTTGCCTCAACTAATCCAAAATTTTATATCCACATGCCTGTTTGGTTTAGGGAATTTGACTAAATGCAGTATTCCACCTTTTTTTTTCTGTTGGTTTTGGGTGTACTATTATTACTTTGCAAAACATCATCACGACCATCTTATCTCCACTCACTACAAAATAACCCAAAATACAACAGTTGAATTAGAATAACTTATTTCTATATGCTTAATACATATGATAAAGTTTCATTTTTGCGACCAAATAAGTCATAGAATCATAGAATGGTTTGGGTTGGAAGGGACCTTCAAAGGTCATCTAGTCCAACCCCCCTGCAAGAAGCAGAGACATCCCCCACTAGATCAGGTTGCTCAGAGCCCCATCCAGCCTGGCCTTGAATGTTTCCAGGGATGGGGCATCCACCACCTCTCTGGGCAACCTGTTCCAGTGATCTACAACTTGCATTGTAAAAAATTTTTTCCTAATGTCCAATCTAAATCTACCCCCCTCTATTTTAAAACCATTACCCCTTGTCCTATCACAACAGGCCCTACTGAACAGTC